>JAWLRI010000002.1:4010667-4028402 GCA_034781795.1 Crypturellus tataupa
CCTCTCCTCTCCTCTCCTCTCCTCTCCTCTCTTCTTCTTTTTTCTTCTTCAGATACTCGACAGTCTGATGGAAAACAAGTAATTTTTTTCGCATGTGATTCTAGCTCTCCAGGGAACATACTTCTCAGCTACCTTGAGTGATATATGTAAATGGTATAACAGTAATTTTATCTTCTGATTTTGCTTTCTCATATTGATTGATGCCAACAGAACAAGTTGCTCTGAAATAACTTTTTGGGCATTCAAGCTCTGAAAAAGAATACATATTATTGAGCAGATAGGGATTTTCTCATTTGTTTGCTAGCAGAGATAATAACATCTATTTTCTAGCTCCATATGCTATAGATTCAGAACTGCATCTCTGTACAACAGTAGGAATGTTGTCAGTGGATGGTATGAAAATAAGATCAGACACAGCTTAAAATAAAGGTGTCAGCACCGGTATATCAACATGAATAGTGTCATATGGTATTTTTATGGAAGTAGGGTTATGGCAAAGCTATGTAATATTATTCAGATTTAAAAAAAAAAAAAAGGTCAATGTGTCATTATATTACAAAGTTCAAGAAAAGAATCTTATTTTAACAAATCACACAGATGCGCTAAATTTAAAAAAGAAAGGCAGTGGTGCAGAACGGTGGTTGAGTTCCATAGAGGGTCGACGAGGAGGGTCATTGCAGGAGATGCGCGTTAATGCTCTTGGTTTCTACAAACTCAGCTCCCCGGGGCTGCCCGCGGCGGCCGGCGCCCTCAGAGAGCCCCTTCCCCGCCGTCCCCGCCTCGGCGCGGGCCGGGGGCTGCCGCGTCCCGCAGGCTGCGGGTCCGGTCGGCCAGCTCTGCCTCGGGCTGCAGCCGAGGCGCGTGCTCAGCCTCATCCCTGGCTTTGTGTTTTCCAGCGCCCTTGTGAATTGGCAGAGGTACACTGGAAATTTCTAAAATGCGCAGCTCCTCAAAAGAATTAATATGTATGTTCTGTCAAGAAAAAAAAGTACAACCTCCAAGGTGTTTTTCTGCCAGATTTCTCTCTTACTGCAGAGAAAGATGTTGTAGTAATATTGTAATGGCAGGTATATTTTGCAAGTATTTTAAAGGTAGATTGATATATAGGAACATCCATTAAAGAGTATCCTTAGCTAATGCACTGTTACAACCTTTCTAGCATGTTATTACTAAAGATCATTGAATTAAGAAAAATCTAATTGAGTAGCTTAGAGCTGTTATTAATATTGTCTTTGTTTATGTGTACATGTAAATTTATCTGTATCCTGTAAACAAAATGACTGTACTGCAATTGTAATTTATTTGTGCTTAGGATATAGTGTGTAGTGGAATGAATATCATTACTTGAGTTGGCTGGGATTTCATTGAATATCTGCAAAATACACTTCAGTAAAACAGGTGTGGTGCAACAAATTTTTATAGTTTTTCTGATCAGAAATAATGTATTTCTAGTCTATTTGATATGCTTCATTCCCATGGCCCTGTAATTATACTAGGCACAGGAAACTTCATCTCCTTCAGTGGGCCTAGTTATAGGAGGGAAATGGTACATGTGCATTAGTCTTTTTAGGATTAGGTATAAGAGTAAGAAGGGGATATGTGTGGCAGTTGCCAGGCAACGCTCAACTCCAACATATAGCGTGCTGTAAATAAACACGGAAAGCCGCTGCCGCCTCACCGCGGAGGTTATTAAGTGAATCCCTTCCCAACCACGGGGAGACTTGATTAAAAATTTAGCTTTATAGATGAAATGAATTGGAACTAGAAAACAGCATATTTAAAACACTTAGGGTTTGATATTTATTGAAATGTAGGTCAGTCGAATTACGGCGCGGTGGTTTGTCATCAGCGTGTGCTGAGCAGCAGCAGCAGCAGCAGCGGAAGCAGCAGATGCGCTGGGGAGAAGCGTCTCCTCCTCCTAAAGGGAGAGGATTGCTTATGGGAAAACAAACCTTCAGAACATGAGCCTGGCCTTAACAGAGCGCTGAAGAATGAGTGCTATCATCTTAAACGTAACATTTCTCACCAACAGGAGTATTTTTGTAGGTAAATTATGGCAGCTCTTACTAAAAGCCTTCTGTTTTGGTTCCTCAGAACTAATTCATCGTAATACTTGCAAGTAGTTCTCTTTAGCCTTAATGAATCCTATAATATTTCTGCAATCTGACATTTATACATACATTAAGTATAATACATCATTTAATTATTGCACTTGTTAATAAAAGGCATTAGGCCACCTCTCATGAGCATATGAGAGCACTAAGCCATGCAAAATGTTGGGATTCCTACAGGATTCTACACATTTTTTTCTCATGTAGCTTTCTGCGAGGTGTGTGTTTTAGTGATAAGTGTGCAGAAAGAATCTGGTAGTTGGGTCTGTGCTTAAGTGAGCTGCTTTCCACGGTGCTGTGAGCGGTGCGGGGAAGCAGGCGTGGGAAAGGCAGGTGCTTTTCTCTGGGAAGGGATTTAAGTTCGTGTGGGTTCAGAAACAAAGTGGGAAGGTCTGCGGGAGGGAGGTCCTGGGCGGGGTGACACAGGGGGTGCAGGCAGGAGGGGAGGCACCGTGAGAGGTGCTGCAAGACTGCTGAGGGCAACGCAGCAACGCAGGAGGAGCTCAGGAGGGGATGGACGGTTCCTGAGAAGAGCTGCCAGTGTGAGATGGCTCCTCAGGCTCGGCCGTGCACCCAGCGAACTGAGGCCGTGGGCTTTCCTCGGCACAACGAGTGGTGAAATTGGCCCCGCAGCCGCGGCACCTCACGTACTGAGGGCGAGAGGCCAGCCTAACCCGCAGCCGCCGGCTCACACTCTCCCCGTGGAGGGGAGGGAGATCCCAGAGCTTCCACGGCGTCACCAGGCCACGGGAGACACCATCCCTACTGCCAGGGCATGAGCATCGCGGCCGAGGTGTGACATGGGCAGCACTTGCAGGCACTTCGAACCATCTCCTGCTGTGGAGAGACCCACATAAAGTAGCCACGTGGGGACAGGACGAATGGCCACCACAGGAGATTCCCAGGGCTGTCCTTGAAATGGGGACTGCTTCTGAGGAAAATTATGGTATCTATTCTGTGTATTACCTCCAGGGACTGAAATGAGTTATTCATTCATTATTCATTTATGAGCTCGGTTATTCATCCGCTAATGCGTCTAGGAGTAAAAGTGCTTATTTACTTAGATGATATCTTGAGGCATTAAAGCCCCTAAAACTGCATATTTCTGTCACAGTGAACTTATCTTAATGGCTTTATAAGTTCTACTAGTTAACACAGAAAAATCTTTTTTAACCCCTTTCGCTTTGCATGTCATGGGATTCACTGTTAGTAAAACTGGAGAGAGTTTCACTGGATGTAGAGATAAAGTAGACAAATGGTCAGGAAGCACATGGCTCTTGCAGGATTTTTGGCTACATATTTTATAGACCATGCCACTATTCTGGATTTATCCATTCCAGACACTTCAGAGCTGAGTGTATCATATGAGCATTAGTTTTTCCTTCACTTACTGCAATGTATTAAAATCTGTATTAAATGCATTAAATCTGGAAAGGACTGCAAGAAGTCATTTAGATGGATTCCTTGTGCTGTGGCAAAGTCTTCTTTAGCAGGTATTTGAAAGCTTTTAAGAATAGTTTAGGCAGTGATGGAGATGTCCCCACTGCTACTCCAGGGAATCTCTTCCTCACAGAACATTTCTGCTTGTTCCTAACCTGGATCTTTCTTGCTGCAGTTTAATTTCATTGTTTCCTGTCCTATCCATTTTGATGGACCTGATGAACAAATTTAGTTGTAGACCTTGAGTTGTGTCTTTTTGTATTGGTTGCAATGGAACCATTCCATTTCTCATGCAGATTGTGTTTCTATTAGATATTTCAGGAGGGAATTCACTTCTCTTACCGTAGTATGAAATTCATTCAGTGATCCTTGATAATGCTCCTTTTTCCATAAAACTTTTATAGAGGTGGTTGTTTTCCATGGTGTTAGTGCACAGACTTTCAGAGTGCTCCTTAAAAAAACAAACAAGCAAGCAAACAAAAACCAACTAATTTGGGCGCATCTCAGCGTTGACTCTCACTTACATGGAACTGAATCTCCCAAAACGATGGTTGGTGGCAGGGGTGTGCATTGCAAGTCTACTTTCAGCAACATCTTCAGCTTCCTGAACCACTGCTCTGCTTCCTTCTTACCTGGCCACAGACCTAAGTTACCATCCAGCACATACATATCTCACTGCTACTTATATGTTTTGACTGCGCGCGAAGCTTCTCTTAAATGTGTTTTAACTCATCAAATTGGCTGTCCTCTGTGCCTGTTTCCACAGGAAGAGTTTCTGTGGATTGTTTCCAATGTCCCATCTATGTGCAGTTTGATTGCTTCTGCAGCAGGCGCCACTGAGGGCAGACTTGTTTTGGACAGTTGCCCAGGGTGTCAATCCACACAACACCTCTTGCCATACTTGACTATACGAAGCATGACCTGGGTGCAGGGGAGTAGTTTCTGGAACTCTCCAAACCCCCCACTTGAAGGGCTCCTCTGAGAACCACTCGAACGCTGCGCTGTGGGTGTTCAGCCCACAGGAAGGCACTGGCGGCTTCAGTGTCCTCGGTGCGCGTACGAACACAGCCCTGATACCCATCTGCTGTAGCTGAAGAGCAAACCTGATTTTCATATGTATAATGGACTCCTCATAACTTTAGTCCCCTAGCACTTGCCACATTATACTTCCACAACTGATTTTTCCTGCCTGCGAATAGTATTCCTTTCTCTTTTCCCTGCTGGATAGCACTCTTCTGGGAGTTTGTTTCCAAATCATTTCTGTAACTGAATGAGATTCTTTTCAGTTGTTATCTCATTTTTCGATGTGCTGGCATCCTTCACAGTCTGCTGTGGTCTTCAGACCTGACAAGCGTGCTTTCTGTCTGTCAGGCACGTCCATAATGAGCACTGAGCAGTGACACAGGGCGAACCTTTGTATAACCCTGCATACTCCATCCTGTGATTTTGCTGTAAACATAGTGCTTCGCTAACTGATCTGAGATCCTCATTTATGTCGGAACTGGTGTTGTGATGTTACTTATAAGAATGTCATGTAAGACAGTGTCAAACCCCTTATTAAAGTCTTGATATACACAGCAGCTAACACTTCTCTTCTAAAACACCTGTTATTGAGTAGTAAAAGGAATTAGATTGATTTGACAATGGTCTTGGCAAATCCAAGAGGACTGCTAATCATCTCTTAAACCACATCCGTTATTTTTAAAAGTCTGTGAAGTTATTAGTAAAGTCCACACTTTTTCCATGTTTAAGGTAAACAACTTTAATATTTTCAGTTAGATAGATAAAACCTATGTGGATTAAGATTACAGACATCTGCTTTGAAATTGCCAACCTTATCTAATTAATTTCCTTATTCTATGTGTAGCCCACTACTTTGTGCATCAGGAATCTTGGTTTATCTCTAATCCATGGATATTGGCCCAATACTGTTACTGGGATCCCATTCCCGCTCCCCAAGTGTTGTCTCTGCCTTCTGTTCTGCTATGCTCTTGGCCAGGCAGGTTTGCTGTTTAGCTTTGGCTGCTGCTCTTTCTAGCAACCTCTTCTCCTTCCTTACAGCCCACTCCGCTCCCCCATCCTTTCCCGTCTACTTCACTTCGTAAAGATCTTGTGAGCTTCTCAAATAGGAAAGAGGTAAGATTCAAATTCTCATCTTCTCTTCCTGTTGTTCTTACTCATTTAAAGACTTAAAAGGGACTGGTTTTGCCACTCAGTCCCAAATTTCTTTCAGCTTCTGTCTTCACCATTAGGAAAGAAAATCATAGAAAACAAGGCTGAAAGGAACTCTGCAGGTAGCTGTGTAGATCCTTCTGGTGCACTCTGCTTTCCTCATGGTTACTATGCCAAGTTTCAGAAATACTAGTCATCTCTTCCAAGATTTTTATACCAGTTGGTCTGGTGACAACCCTGACATAAGCCTCAGTTTTCCTTCCCCACAGCCATCTGCAAGTACGCCATGACAATACAAAAATACAAAGGATGCTGCAAATGAAGGGAATGACTGTGTTGCAAAACATGCTAAAACCTAGACTGAAGTTCAATCTCAAAAGACAGAAGACAGGAGCCCTTGCTGGTGGCATTCTTTTTTTTTATTTCATTTATAATTATACCATTACCTTTGGCTACCTTCAGCTGACAAGCAAATTGTTGAAGTGCCAGCGAGCACAGCACGGTTGCATTCTGTTCCCCTGAAATAAGGGACCTCATGAAACTCGTACTAAACGAGCCACAGAGTATATAGGATACAGGATATAGGTTTCGGTCCCTGGTTTGGCATAGTTCTTAGCAGCCACCTAACTTTAGCTTGGCTCCTTGGGCAAGCACGAGCTGCGGTGAAGCTGGCGCAATCAGGGCCGTGCAGCAGCGGCTCGCTGAAGCCAGAGCGGCTGGACGGTATCAGCTGGGACCTCTAAGCACATTTTACAGTTGTGAATTTATGAATGAATTGATCCGCAGCAAATCAAAGTGACCCAGTTTTGAAAACCTCTGGGCTTATGGGTGCCTGTAAAGCTAGCCCTTCTCCGGCAGTAGCAACTGCAAGAATGAGGGCTGAGCTGGCTGTGTGCTCCAAGGCTATAATTCAGCGTGCAATCTGCACCTTGCATAGCTGCTATGCTGTGATTTCCTCTCATGTGTGAGCATCTCCTCTCAAGTGTGTGCATGTCTACAGCCTGAAAAGTCCATATTCTCTTTTTAATTTTAAAGCACTGTTTTCAGTAATAATAGAGTTGTTTTGGTACAACCTCAATACCTTAGGAACAAGGTACAGCAGAGAAAAAAATAAATGCTTCAAATGTTCTGTGGAGAGGAGAGTAAAATTTGATTTTCTAGTTTGGTTTATCAGCCTGAATGATTTACTGTGATAGCTCAAGATTTATTGATTGAATCTGCATCATGCAAAGAAATAAATTAGTGCTTGGCTGTCAGGTTCTGTAACAATGTCCCATGCTGTGATTTGGTCTGTTTTAGCAGGAAAGCATTTTTTTTTCCCTGTCTTATCTTACTTGGTTTACACCTGGCGGGCAGCAGAAGTCCCTGAAGATGCTGTTGGTGACTAAGAGCTCTGCAGAGACGTGGAGGACCAGGGTCGTGGTCAGCGAAATACGTGGCCAGGCTGCTGTGGTACCACCCAATTATGGGCTTTGGCAGAGATTAAGCAGTAAGCACGTGTTCCTCCAGAATAAGCCCAGAATTTAAGGCTCTTTTGAAATAAATGGAGTTACATAGGTAATAAAAATCAATCTGTAAGGCAATCAAATTACTTTTTGCAAATAATACTTAAAGGCACTGTGTTTTAGTTATCCAGCATTGACATTTATTTCCAAATCTAGTTTGGTATGGATATATTTCTGAGCATCTCTTTATGGTGTTTTAAATCTGGCAAAACTGCACAAATTGAATTCTTACTGTAGCCAGTAGATTTCTTCCTGCAGTTATTGGTGTCATTAATATTAATTTCTGTTGTATTAAACACCCCTAACATGTAAACGCTAATAAAAGCTTACAAAATTTTGAGGAAAACCAGTGGGGTCTAGGCTTCTTTAGTGGTTTGTTAGGAGAAAAAAAAAACATATTGGATTGCATGAAGTAAAATTATTGCAGTAAAATAGAACCCTCTCTTACAGATGACCTCTTATTTGCTTTTAATTTTATTTATTTATTTTACTGGTCCAGACAAGAAAAATCACTTGTGACTTTGAGGTTCACTAGGTTTTTTTTTTTTTTTTTTTGTATTTGCAGAGAAGAAGGTTAGTTACTGCATCTGCTGTGGGACAGTGAGATGTAGAGGATCTTTCTAATGCTCTGTTGTTAGCATAAGAAGTGCCAGGTTTTAAGCACCAGGCAAAGAAAAGATGCTGATGGGAGAAAACTCCATGATGTTTTCTTTGTCCCCTAATTTTTTTAGTTCTTGGGTTCTTAGCTGCAAATGCACAAAAAAAAAGGCAGAAACAAGATAGACAAGAGAGCTCCTTTGAGCATGCCAGGAGACCAGGCTTGTGCAGTGGCAGATGGCATGGATGCAGCCTGACCATGGTTTTGTATCAGGAGCTAGGTTCCAAAACGGATGAGGTCCTTGCAGTTTGATTCTTTTCTTTCCATTCTGCACATCAGATGATCCAGCTACATTTTATAATTACCTTCATGCAACTAACGTTGCAGGTATTAACTTCCATATGATGCACGGTATCTATCAAATGCTACATCCTTAGCTCATTTTTGAGTACCAGAGATTGAGCATTTTGGCTCTAGATGGACAGCAATATCCTTTTGGTAGGAAGGTCTACAGGTACAGTTGTATAAATACATAAAATCAGCTCTCTCAACAAGGGAATCCACAAACCAACCCTAGGCTGGAACAAAATGAAGCTATTCCTTCTGGTCGCCATGCCTTTGGAGGTCAGTTTTTCCAAGGTCTTTCAGCAGCTGGACTTCTTGTAGCTTTTGGAGGTTTGTTTCTCTTTAAAGACCCGATAAAAGTTACCTTTCTTTTGAAAGTGGCACAAACACCTTAAAATAGGCTCTAATACCTATTCTGCTTTGGGATCTTCCTAGTAGTAACATTAGTAAAATTATTTGTTACCTGAACCTCTTTTCTTTGCTTGTGTTCATGCTCCCATAGCTGTGACTTCTGCAGTTGGGATGTTTTTAGTTTCTTCCAAGCAGAATCTTTGTGTTTGTTCTCTGCTTTCTTAATAAGTAGTGTGTTGACCACAAAAAAAAATCAAAAATTCAAAAATATTTGTAAATTATGTTCTTTTAAGAGATACTCTTGCATGTGAGTATGCATGCATGCAAACTATGCTTGAAAGTGAACAAAGGGATGGTAAATACCAAAAGAACTTAGCATTTTGCCCAGATGAATACCTATTGATAATGTTTGCAATATTTGTTCAGGTATAGCACAGTGTTCTGTATGCAGATATATGAGCAAGTATCTGATCATTATCCCTGACCTTCAGATTTCTCTTTTTATACTTCCGCCAGTTTGTTACTAAAGCATACTTTGCAATTAAAAATTTATTGCTTAAAAAGAAAAGGCAGCCTCCTGCCTAGTTCTTAATTAATCTTTATTTAAGACACTTAAATATTTATAGTGTCTTACTTTTCAATTATAAGTGTTGTAGTGATTCAGATAACTTTTATGTTCTTAAAGTCTTTTCATTTTTACTGCAATGGACACTCTTAAAACCTCAGCGTTTGTCCCAATCCATAAAGTGTGCTCCGTTCTCCCTCTTCCAAATTCAGTGTTTTCTGTAGCAGATGGAAGGAGTGGGCTTTGGCAGGGACACCCTGCAGCAGGACCACAGGAAATTGGCCAGCTCTAATTCCGCAATTCCCCGGCCTTGCCCTTCTCCCCATTTTTTCTGTCTCCTTTCCTGTTTTGTCTGTCTCCTGTCAAAAGTAGATGGAAACAGATGTGGAGAGCAAGACAAGCCTGATTTCTAAGAGGAATCTGCTATCCCATTTTCACAGCTCTAGCACCAAACAAGCAGCTGCACTCTTGAAAAGTGGCCTAATGATGGGACGCAAGTAGCTTAGGCTCACAGAGAGTGACTTAAAAGCCACGCAGGATTTTGCAGCCCATGTTTTTAACTGTCACAGAGGAACCGCTGATCTTTGGATCAGAAGGTCATGATTTGCAGGGCAATGTAAGCCAGAGCAGCTTCCCTTTTGGCTTAAGGAACAGTGAGAGAAACTTCTGCACACAAATTAAATTCCGGAAAGGTCCTTGTGCCTCTCTACAGCCAAATTGCCCATGCCGAAAGGATACACCACAGTGTCCAGGGAGGCACAACAGGTAAAATTGCTAAGCAAATATGAACAAACTGAAATCTAAATTGCAGTACTAGCAAATGACTTGCTGCTATAAACTACCCCTACAGATTTGGTTACCGATGGCAATATGCATTTTTTTTTGTATAAACTGTAAATTGAACAAAATGATTGTTTCTTTGTTATCTTGTTGGAAAACTATGGGAGATTGCTGTCTGAATGAGGTAGATTACTGCTAATCCTTCTCATATACAGCGTAAAGAAACTGAACAAGAATTACTCTTTTATTTTTCAGCTGCGTTATTCAGCAGCGGAAAAGGTGTGATTTTTCACACTAAGTGGAAACACTTAATATAGCCAGAGATCGATATTGATGCTTGAATGAGTGAAATAAATGTTATTGCAGCATTGAGTAAGGATAGCATGACAATAGAGCTGGTATCTGTGCTACGCATCAGGGATATCAGCAGACCGTATTAAGTGAAATCCTGCTTATCGTGTTCATGAGAACAGTTTCATGACAGTCACAGAATGAGATTCTTTTCTAATGCAGGTCCATTGATTTGTTATATAAGTGGTGGGATTGTGCTCACAGATTCGGATAATATGGTAGGCAATTATTCGGGTTTTTCAACAATTAAAAAATAATTAAATTGGTAGTATATTATTGTTTTTTACTTTTCCTTCTAGTAAATGCATATCTATAGTATAGTTAGTTCTCTGTGCAAAATTCTTGTGTTTGTGTTAAAATTGTTTGATTTCTCTTTCCTGGAAATTAGTACTTGGATCCCTTGAGAGTCTCTTCAGCAAGCCTTGTTGTTGTGATATGAGTGACAACTTGCTGCAGTGAGCCTGTCCACTGAGTTGTCTTTTCGTAGAGTGGTTTAGTAGATAATGCAGTAACCCGCAGGTTACGCCAACCTAGAACTTGAGATGTTGGGTGCCTTTCCCTGCTCACCTGTGTGACACGAGACGAGTTGCACGTTTCCCTCTGCCTCTCCCCTGCCCAGTAGATTCGTGCCCTTGGTGTAAGCCTGTCTGCAGTGGTGGAAGTCACATAGCACTTAGGAGAGCTGCCATGGGTGCCGTTTCCAGTTTTAGCACTACCACTGCAAGGTGTGGTACGACCTCTTTGTACTGCTGCTCCCTCCCTACAGCTCTGGTAATACTCCTTTCCACCTAGTAAAGTGTTTTGAGAACTGCAGTTCTCTGGAAATGCTTAATCTTTACTACAGAGCAATGCAGCAAGATAAATACACTCATATTTTATAAGTCGAGCTGGCATACTAGACTCTATCTTGCGCAGTTTCACTGTTTCTACCCTTTATTGATCAATGGCTGCTGCACAGAGAGTGGGTTAACTCCTTCCCCACGTGTCAGAGAGTCCCCCCTGTTCCCTGCTATCTGTGCAGTGTTCCCTACACATGCAGCCATGCTTGCCCAACAGGGATGCTATGCCACCACCACACTGTTTTGCCACCCCCATCAAGTTGCTCTTTCTTAGCTTTGTGGTGTTCTTCACATATATCTTTGGGTTGCACATGTCCTTAGGAAGCTAGGCTGAGGCAACTAGAGAAGCAGGAATCTTGCTTCCTGTTTCTTCAGAATCATCTTCAACAGGAGCCCAGTTTGTGCTTTGCTGAGGTAGCACTGATTATGACCACTCTCACATTTTCTGGTTTTGGAGTCCACTCCTCTCAAGTGGAGGAACAGTTCATGACAAGCCAGCAGTAGATTCCTCTAGCATGGCAGGCTCGAAAAATCCACATGTTTTGTGGATATTCGGGCCCAGCTGAATGGTGAGTATTGGGTTAGGGAGAGCGCAACTGGGGGGACTTGAAATCTTTTCCTCTGTTGTCACAGCTAAGCTGTGGCATTGTCAGTCTTGCTCAATGCAATAGCACTAGGAAGGTCTCGGGGCAGCTTGTCTGCATCCCCTCTCTTGAGAACTTCTGCTTTCCTTCCTCCTCAGCATGTGGGAGGAGCGGATCCATCGTAATGCCAAGCCGGAGGCTGTGGGGACTGAGAAGATGTTCTCAGTGGGGTGTTGGAAGGGCAATACAAAAGCATTGGCCCTGGTAGACATTATCTTTTTGGGTGGCACAGAGGTTTTAAAGAAAATTGGAAGCCAAATCCATGCTTATATTGATCAAATCTAAAGCAAATTAAATAATTCCCGGGATTGTCAAAACTTAGAGTAAAATAAATGATTACAGCTGGTTTTCCATAGTTTTTTTGCTGAAAAGTCCTTCAGTAAAAAAAATTACCTTGTTTTAAAGATTACATGATGTCACAGCAAACTCAATTTTGTACAGATTAAACTAATTCATTATTGCTATAAAAATGCGTTTTCAGATCGGAATAGTTACTTAGTTTGATGGCATTTCTGCTTCTTTAAAGGACTATTCAGAAATACTTAAAGGTGTGAGGAAGCACTGCATGCAAAGCATATCCAGGTGCAAACTAATGCTAGTCACTATTTGTTATTCAGTCATTGCTTACTCTTCTGTGTGCTTTGAAAAGCTGGTTTCAGCTGTTCAGTAGGCAGAAGGGTTATTATCACCATAAGGTGACCATTCATGAGCGGTATCATTATTCTTCCTGCGCCGTAAGGTGCATAATGCCAAAGTCAAAACAATTATTTACAATGCATGGCCAATAGTAAACGTCTTGCAAACAACCCACAGGCTAAAAATGTTTTGTCCAAATAACTCCATGCTTAATTAACGGATGCATTAGCAGAAATCTGCCCATCAACAATTCGCAAGCAGGGAATAGGGCTGGGTAATGTCTTTGCAAACCAGCTGCAATGGATGGTGGTAGGAATGCAGGGCTGCATCTTGGTGTTCACTGGGAACAAAATGAGTCCTTGTCTGTATGGGCTGCTCAAGGTGCTTCAGACCGAGTTAACTGAAGGAATGAAATTCGTTTGCATAACTGGGGTGCACAGACCCACCCACAGACCCATGGATGCTTGCACCAAAAGTAGCATAAACGTGTTGCCTACTCCAAGGAGGATTAAGCTATGACAATTTGAATGTGTTTCCTGCCCTTCAATTCATTCCCATTGATTTCATCATTTGTTTGATTATTCTTATCTTCCTGGGAATCTCTTAGCCAGCATTTCCTAATCCTTAGGAGACTGAGCCATAAGAAACAAGGCTAGGCCTATGCCAGAAGCTGTGGGTGCATCATTTGGGGCCCGTTTAGTGCGGTGCTTTTGTGCCAGCAGCATAGTGCCCAGAGAAGGATAAAGGTTAATTCCCACATCAGCATGGAAGCCCTATAACCACGGTATATAGTTCATTCCATCTGGGGACCCAATAACAACTGCAGAGGGAAAAGATGCTTTCTGTGCCGAGATTAAGTGTAGCAGGGCGGGTGAGGCGGGCAGGAGAGGATTAGCACGACCAGTAGAGTAAGCTTTAGTTTGCGGGTGCCTGTAAGTGGCTCATTTTCCCCTCAGGGGTCCGAGGGACTTGGCATCTTTCAGCACTGACAAGTTTAAATCTGTAGATGTGCTCCGGGAGACGAACTGCTAGGAGAGCCATCCAACCCCTGTGGTTTGTTGTGGCCATGTCTAAGGTGGAGGTGCTTTCCCTACTGACTCAGGAACATGCTTGTGCTGTCCTCTGAGTTGGGCTTAGTTAAACCAGCTGTTCCACCTTGTATCAGGAAAGAAAGACCACCCTGAGGAGCAATAAAATGAAAAGGGTTTTGCAGATATCTGTTCCCACAGATAAAACCATGTTTTTACTGGAGTATTTGCTGGCCGGTCAGGGGATATGATAGTGTACCCCGGGCCAGCACAACTCTGCAAACAGAAATACCAGCATCAACATAGTCACTTTCTTGGGCTGGAAACAGCATGGTTCTATAGCAGTAGGATGTTTTCTTCTAATTTATGCTAAATGAACTTACAGTTCAGAGGTAGGTATATGCCTGGATAAGAAAGGCTTTTGTTTTGGCCATAATAATGATTTCATGTTAATTTAGGATACTGGCGAAGAAAATGATCCAGAAATGCCTCATTTGTTTCACTTTTGAATGGTTGCCATTTTTCTATATGGCAGCTATTTCACTATTTCAGCAGACTGTGAATTCAAAGAGTAGTGACTATTCCAATGTAGCTATTTAGAAGCATCATATTCCTCAATATCTCTCCTGCTCGGTTTCCATTTTTGGACAGGGCCCTTAGGAACTGGCTTAAATTTAGTCCAAATATGCAATTTCAGACTGACAGCGAAATGCCCGCAGAGCAGCTTACATACCATTTTAAGTTCAAATAGTGCAGCTACTCAGGCAGGCAGGCTTTAGGCCAGTGCTTTTTAGGAGCCTCAAGTTTGGCTTACAGCTCCTAATGAATGTTAAAAAGATCAATAAACCAAAAATTCCGTGTGTTATGGACGAGCTTGATGACAGCACTTGTGTGCTCAGGGATCTTCAACTGTTTAATCTTACTGATAAAGGAGGAAGAGAGAGAGATTTTCCAGAGGAATCCATAGGTGTGGGGTGTGCAGAGTTACCACTTTCGGGTAATCGTGGTAATAAAATGAGGTTATTTTTTAGTGCATAAGCAAGGTTGCTGTTCGAACCCCGTCCGTGCCTCTGCCACCCACTGCAGCTGGTGGCAGCAAGTTCCACAATTTCATTATGATTGCTGAGGAATCATCTTTTTTTCTTTTTTCTTTTTTTCAGCTTGCTGTCTGCTCGTTTCATTGGGAACTCTCCACTTCCTATGTCATGAAAGATAGTGACACTGCTTACTCATTTGCTCAATACTGCTCATAATTTCACAGGGCTCTGTCACAGTCCATTCCCTCAGTTGTCCCTTTTCCAGTAGCAAAGTCCTATTTTTTCCTCTCCTCCTTCAGCAACTATTACATACCTCTGATCATCCTGTCACCTTTTGCTTTATTTTTTCTGTTGCTACTCTATTCTTTTTGGCATTGGATGACTGTTCAAGATATTAGGCGGGCAATGGATGGTTTCTTCAGCATGATGGTTTTTTTTTCTGCCCTATTCTCTTTTCTTTTGATATTTCTGGGTGTACCTTTTTCTTTCTGGTAGTTGTTAAGGATTTAGATAACATTTTCATGAAGCAGTTTCCAAGACCTCTTTCCCAAGCAACAGTTAATTTCACTGTGTGTTTATAGATTTCCCAGAGTGCAGGCATGAGACCTTAGCTGTTTAGCCGTGAAAACAAGGCTAAATTGCAGGAGTGTTTTAGGTTGTAAACATGATGATTCCTAGTAGAGAATAATATTTGCTCAGCATTACTGTCAATTGTGTTTTGTTCTGGGGTTTGTTAAACCTGAGACTTTTCACATTGCTATTTGTGAGGCAGTGGGAATGTTTCCCATGGAGCCCATCTTTTTAGTGGATTGGTGATCATTTTAACAGAACATTAATTCTAATAAGAAAATCATTCAGGAAAGAGTTCATTCAATGAGTTTTATCTGAGGGAGTTTTGCTAATTGTGCCAACATACGGGATCTTGTGACCTGAAACAAAGGAATCCAAACAAATACTGAATGGAAGTTTCAACCTGTAGCCTTCATAGAATCACAGAATGCCTCAGGTTGGAGGGGACCTCTAGAGGTCATCTAGTCCAACCCTCCTGCACACGCAGGGTCACCTAGAGCACGTGGCACAGGGCAGCATCCAAGTCAATTTTCAAAAGCAAGGAGAGATGTATAGCCCTTCATTTATTTATTTATGTATTTATTTTTAGTACTATTACTGTTATAGTGGTTACTAAGTCAGGAGTTGGGAGCTTAATGAAATCTGGAATTAAATCACTTCAGGACAGTTAAAAACTATCTGTGAAAGAACTTAAAATAGCTGCTTCCAAAAGAAGTGCTGACAGAATAAATATAATACTGTAAGTGAACCATTCTCATTTCTGACTTTAAAACACTTGCTATCTTAAAATTCAATGTATTATTCTAAAAAATTCCGTTATGGGCCAAAGAGAACTCAGTAGCACATCACAAGCAAAGGGTTTCTTTTGAGTTAGGTGCTCAGTACTTCCTTTTCATGGGGTATACTAATGAGGAGTTATTTGACTTTTCTTCTTGGTAATGCGAGATCTTGTTTAACATCTGTGGCAGCAATACTGTGCAGAACCTCGGGGTTGTGTTTGAAGGTTTCCTCTTAACATAGTTTCTGTCCTGTGTCAGTTTTCTCTCAGAAAAAGTTCCCTTGCTTCCTGATTTTCACTGTATATTCCTTGTGTATTCTAGGTAGAGTTTGCTTTGGATTTTTTTCCTTTCCAGGCTCACTCCTGCTAGCAGGTGAAAGATAAGAGATGGAAACACATTAAGACTGAATAACGCTAAAAAAAAAAAAAAAAAAAAAAAAGTGGCAGTAGGGGAAGCAAGTTATTTTGGACGAGTTTTATTACAGTATTTGAGAGCTGATGTAATTACTAAGACCTTGATTTTTCTCATTTTCAGAGCATACTCAGCAGCTTTAGATTTATTTCCTGCGACCACAGACTGACTGCACAAACTGACTGATAGCAAGGGATTTTTAAAATATTACTGGTCTTCTCACAAGTAAGTTTTTCTTCCTTAGTTCTGTTTTCTCCCCTGTATTCCTGTCTTGTATTTCCTCCCTGTATTTACTGTAGAGATTGCTGTATTCCTCTTCCTGGCCAGGTGAACGGAATGAGTGCAAACTGAGTGGTGTAAGAGGGTTCTTAATCTCTCATTTCCCAGCTAGGCTGAAACCTCTCATCAATATTACAGATAGAGTTGTGGTGAAACACTGGATTACCTAATTATGCCAGTTTATAATGCCATATTCCAGAATTCGTTTGGCATTTTTGTCTTCTGGTAGGATCACACAGTTAAAACTCTGTTCCTGTCACAAGAACTTGTTGCATCTGGCGTAGGAAATGCTCGTACTTTTGCAGTTGTGTTTTTGTAACCCTTTGGTACCTTTAAACAACTGTGGCTCTGCAATACTCACAGGCAGAGCATTCCTTAGAGCTTACTTTGATCTGTAGAGTGTTCTCATTAAAAAGTTAGCACTGGACAATGTCCTCAGAAGACATAGGAAGGTAGAGGAAGGTAGCCGGTGGCAAAAGATGCTGCGTGTGGCATCACAATGGAGCAAAGGTATTTGTGGTGGTTTTCAACCAGGTTTCAAGGGCTGCAATTAAGTATACATTTTCAGCATTTTTCGGAAAACCTGGAACCTGGCAGATATCGCTGTCAGTGTGATTTGCAGACAACGTGAAGAGCCCGGGCCAGTTACACTAACAGGCAACCTCAGTTGCTTGGTAACCTCAGCCCATCTAAATAAAGTGAAATACTAAATTTAAGGTTGAGAAGTGCAAGCTCGTTCAGAGGAATTGGCAGTGTGCTCTGAAGAGCCTTAACCTGTGAGGGGAAGACATCAGGAATCACCAAAGATAAGCAGCTCTAGAGTGGTATTCAATTACATTAAATGAGAGTTGTTGCTTTGGTGGGAAGTTTGGCTTCCATGAGACTGAAATTGTGTTTTGGTGCCCCTGCTTTAAGCAAGGATGCTGAAAAGGAGAGCCATGGAGTTATTAGTAGTCTGAAGAGTATGTTTGTAACATATTTGAAGAGCCCAGTCTGCTTTAGCTTTCTAAAAAGAAGCTTGAGAGATGATTTGATGGCCTTAACTATGGGGAAAAACGTGCAAAAAACGTAATTGAAATCATTGCTCTGTCATTCTTTTGTGTATTTACTTTTTAATTAGTTCCCTGAAAAAGGCTTGATTCTTCTCAGTTGGTATAATTAAAGTATTTTGGTTTTCTGCCCCAGTATAGCAGTAAATAATAAAGTGAATGAGCTCCTCTTTCTTTCTTTCTTTTTCTTTCTTTCTTTCTTTCTTTCTTTCTTTCTTTCTTTCTTTCTTTCTTTCTTTCTTTCT
>JAWLRI010000002.1:4028502-4056798 GCA_034781795.1 Crypturellus tataupa
TTTCTTTCTTTCTTTCTTTCTTTCTTTCTTTCTTTCTTTCTTTCTTTCTTTCTTTCTTTCTCTCTCTCTTTCTTTCTTTCTTTCTTTCTCTCTCTTTCTCTCTTTCTCTCTTTCTCTCTTTCTCTCTTTCTTTTTCTCTTTCTTTCTCTCTTTTTCTCTCTTTCTTTCTCTCTTTCTCTCTTTCCTAGACTGGCAAGTGCATTATTACCCAAACAAGCATGGGTAATTTCCTTTTCCTTTATGTTCTTGCTTGCAATATTGATTGGCAGCATAATTCCCATGCTTAAAAAGGTGATGGGGGAAAAATCCTTGATTGCTATCACTAGTCCTATTTCATTGTTGCAAGATCATGACATGGGATTATTTTGACTTAAATTTGGTACTTCTGTTTGTTAAGATGGAGCTATATTAAGATGCATTTAAACCATTATACAAAATCTCATTATTTATCTATTCATGTTCCTATCTTTTGACTTTCTGTTGTGTTAGAAACTGTGAATAACTTTTCACATTTACTAGATGCTTATTTGTTTTATTTATTATTTACACCAAGACAGTCCTGGATGGGAATTGAATGTTGATTAAAATTGCACTCAATACATGAGATACATATGAAAGCATTTAAATTTCACTTATAAAAATGATATATTAAACAAAACAACCATTCTTTGCAGTGGCTAATGACGACTTGTTTGTTTCTGTTTGCGGTGATCCCACAGATTTCAGGCTATGTCAGGTAGCTTTTACCTACAGCAGAAAATAAGCTTTTCTGCTTTCCTCAGTTCTCAAGATACAGCTTTTCATGAGCTTGATATTGAACAGAGTTAACTTGAATAAAGTGAAGAAAAGCCCTCCTGTGCACCCGCAGAGGAAGCCGTAGCTGTCAAACCTGGACGCGAATTGTCAGGTCAGCAATTTGATGTTCAGTAAAATGGTACCAGTGGATACACGACACTGGAATCCGGCCTGTTCCTTAATGTAAATCAGATGTTGAAATTTAAGAAGCTGGCCAGAATACTGCTATAATTTCATACTTAATTTTAAATAATCCTACCTTTAAATAAAAATATGCATTTAATCCGGAAAAAAATGCATGTGATTTAAATAAACAAACCAACTTGAGTAAAATCTATTTTTATAGTAAACTGCAACACATGAGTTTTCACTCATGCTGCCTGCAGGACAACAGAAACTGAAGCAAATAGCTGCACTTTGCACTCCCATTTGTAAACCCTTGAGGCGTTAAAGAATTGAAATGGTAACTTGCCTAAGGCAACAAGTGTGTTACACATGGTTGTTGTTTTGTTTATCATAAGGAAGGTAACAAGAAAGCAAAATCCATTACCTATGAATTATCCTCATGAAAATAAACAAGATTCTGCTCAGAAAGAAAAAGAATACTTCTTTTGAGGGAGTTAAAGAATCAAACTGTATGGATGTCACAATATAAGAAAGAGGGGTGTTTTTATTTTTGTTTCAGTTCTTAAAAACAAGGTGTCATAGAGGCAATCACATTGGAGTAGTTTAATAGAGCTGATTTCAGGTTTCAAAGATAACCTTGAAATCATACAAATTTTCATATTTCATATATGTTATGCCATGCATATCATATCAGAATTAAGTGCATTTTCCTAGAAATAGAATAGAAAAGGGAAGAAAAAGAACCTAAATATGTGTGGTCTATCTTTTTCCTAGGATTACATTACAAATGTGAAGTGTCTCTTAGGCTCCCTGATAGTGCAGTCTGTCCAGTCAAGGGTAATGGATTTAGTTTCAGGGAGTTTTTGGAGATTTCTAACTGCCTTTCTGCTATATGGAGTCAAATGGCATCTTCATCTTTGTTACAGGCTAAGGAACAGGAAAATTTAGAGCAATGTAGAAGGATTATAAATAAAAGCTGTTAGCCTCTGACCCGAGCACTGGGCAGTAACAAGTACAGTTATGCAGACGAATGGTGTTGATCGCAATCTTCGTTCTCCACAACGTAAGAGCTGCTGAGAATAGGACATGGCTGAATAAATAGATTTTTCATTGATATTGGCAGAGATGTGTTTGTCCAGAGCAATGAAGGAGAAAGGTGGAGGGGACAGATGAGCAAGAGAGGCATCTTCAAGGTGCCTCCAAGCCGGAGGAGACCCTTTCCTGAGGGTGCTCAAGCACTGAGCAGGCACCTCCAGCCTTATCCTCGCAGCCTCTCTACTCTGCAACTCCGCTGGGTGGCTTGAGCCAACGGCTGCAGATTCCTGGGAGCCCAGGAATTTGGAACACGCTGTGGGCGTCCTTTTAAGGAGCAATATCACTTCCCAAGCGCGACTCTCGCTCGCAGGTAAGACATGGCTGATGTGGTCCCGCTTAGCAGCAGGTTGGGCTAAGCGCAGTCTTCCATAGCTCAGATCAACATGAGTGCTGTTGTATTGGGATATCAATAATAAGGATGAAATTCAATTCTTAACCAGTTAAAAAATAACCACTCTTAGATGTACAAACACATTCTTTGCCGTTGTACCCTTTGGCAAGGTATGAATGGGCAACGAACCAGACATACTGTTCGTTAGGAAAGAGCCAAGGCATTCAATTACCCTAAGAAAACTGTTATTAACTTCCTTAATTCCTTAAGTTTTGTTCTGCATTTTTTTTTTTATTTTTTTTTCTCTTGCTGGCCTCTGTACTTTTTCTCCCATTTGCTGCACAACAGTAGTGCTGAGCATCTCCTCCGGGCTCGTCACCGCACCATGTGCTGCCTGGCATCCTGGCCAGCCTTGCCACTGCACTCCAGGGGTAATCTAAATGCGTTCGGTCTCTGTCTGACAGATTGTTGCCTCTAGAGATGTGGTTTTTGGTTGTATTTAGTTTCTCAGGCTTGTTATTTAATGACTATTCATATATGTATTTCTTACTGTGGGCACTGGACTTTAACATCGATGAAGTTACATATCCTGGAATATGATGTAGTCAAATGGCTGTTTGTTCAGACTGAATTTTGACACACGTAATCAGAGCCAATAATCCGTTTAATCATAGTTTTGTCTTATGGGTTGCACTGGATCTTCTTGCAGAGTGAGATTCAAACCTATCTGGGTAATTCTGACCCTGTGCTTTGCAACTTGATGAATTCAATGGCTGGGGACCAGAGAGCTTCCTTCACAAGATATGTAGATCCTGAGCAGGACAAATGGTAGGAAAGGAAAAATCAGAAGAAGGTTTGAGCCGGAGGAAGAAAGGAGAGGCTTATACCCCAGGCAGGTGGGTGCGCTGAGAGCCCACCTGTAGTGCAAGAGTTGGCTGTGAGGAGTAGGGATGTTTTTCTTCGTATTTTCATACTTCCTAAATTAAACCATTTTTATGTGGCTTCACAACATCTTTCTTTGCTTGGCTTGTAAGAACCCAGTCTGGCTGCAAGATCTTGCTAATAGTAGACAAACCATAAAGAGACTCGAGCCCAAAAGCCCCATATGCATGCAGGCAAGAGCTCTAAGACATTTGAATATAAAGAAATGAAATCTCAGGGATTCTGCTTGGTATGCGCAAAGTGAGATTTGGGGCAAATCTGGAGACACCTAAGAGGCAGAGCACGGGGCATAACCTCAGGACAACCCCTGCCAGAAGGCAGATCCGTATTCCAGGTGAACATGAAAAGGATAATTTAACCATGGATACCTAAATCTCATTTTGGGAAACAGCTTCACCAGTTAACTGTGGCTTTTTGTGTCGGACAAGCAAGCAGCAGGTTTCAGACTGAGATGTCGAAAGTATAAGGTTGTAAAGACCATCGTTAAACATTGTGTTAGCTGCAGTGTGTGTTAGCCTTAGTTACTGATGATGTTTCTTGTGTGCTGCCGTAGAAAAGAACAGAATGGAGATGTCTGGAAAGTGGCTCATGTGAGGCAATGTGGGAGAGTGCACACATCTAAATGACCAGAAAGGGACTCTGCGCAGTCCCCAGCAAATTAAGAAAATGTATTCATTATGCTTGTAATAATGATAATATGTTTTATAACATTGTACTTAAGCAATTGTAATTTCAGTTTTATGGAGCAAAAAGTGAAATCTCTAAGATGCAGCTTTTAAGTAGTGGGTTTAATTGACAGTGCTTGAAAAATGTTACTGGCTACTCATTAGTAGGTATCGTCTCTTCCCTTATCCTACATGATCGTTTTAATTTAAGCTAGCCCTTTGCTTCACATATAGAATTATTGACAAAAATATGCCTTTCTTCATGAAATGATTAGCTAAATCATCCTTTTATTTACAAGCTCTGCTGTGTCCCTGTGCCCTAAATCTTGCTAGTTGGAAGAGTGGGAGGGAAAGCAATTTAATTAAGTTAACTTTATTGACCCACTGGAGCTGTTGTTTAATAGTGCGGCTCCCTGGAGGGTAGTGCAGGTAGATTGAATGAATGCCACCGAATACCCCTTCCCCGCACTGCATATTTCACAGCTTTGCCGGGCGGTTTGGGATGCGCAGCCAATCAGCAGGAAGGTTTTCCCAGCGCGGCGTTCCCCGTTGCGCTCGGAGCGATGTGCCGGGCGCCGCCGAGCTGCTCCTGCCCTGCGAGGGGACAGCGCCGTGCGTCGCGCCCGGCCATGGCTCGTGGAGGAGGAGAACTCGCGGGCGACTCCGAATGAGAGGGCTGTGAGTAAACTGTTCCGTATTGCAGCCTCGCTGCGGCCGCTCCGCGGGGGAAGCCGGAGTCCAGAGGGATAATGAGAGGGACCTTCCGGAGCTGCGTTTGTCACTAAATACTGGGGAGTGGGATGGCAAACAGCAGAACTTCGTTGTTAAATTATTCGGGCTGATAAAAGAAAAGCTTTTGCAATGTTTCTAGTAGATCTTAGTGTTTGCTGTTGCTTCGTTTACTGTCTGTGTTGTTAAAATTGTTGTAGAGATGTTTTATTAATCTATAAAATGAATGCAGCAACTGTCTGCAGCTGCTTGGTGCTGTTGTATTCCTCGGTACTGCCCATGGCTTGATAAAGCCAGTATTTCAGACTATTTCTCCTGTTCTCCCAATCAATTTTTTTTTAGGACAGACTGGTACGATATAAGAGCAACTTCATCTAGTTTTTAGCCCTTGCGGGATTTAATGTTTCTCTGATTGGAATTGAGACACGGAGATACAGTCCTACAGCTCTAGTTAAAGAATTAGATACAATCTTTTAGGTTTTTTTTTTTTTCTCTAGAAAATAGTAAGTGCAACTTTAATTACAATTTATAAATTTTGTCACATTGTCTTCTGCTGGAAGGCACATAAAATTCCTTGCTTTGGATTAGCTTGCGAGTCATTTTTGCATTTATATATGTGTGAAAAGCTGCTTCTTGGCTTCAGAATATTGTTCTTTATCTTAAAGACGTATCAGATGAGAGAGGTGGGCTTGAAGAGGAGGCTCGTTATATCGTATTGTGCGTTGTGCAGTGTTCAAACACACGGGTCCCTCTCTGGGTCTGCCATGGGTGTCAATACACGGTCCCATTTGGGGTGTCCAAGCCGCGCTCACTGCCTCATCCGCGCGCCCCACGAGCAGCCACATCCGTGCACATGGGCAGGGGCTGCTGGTGTGGGTGGGCTGCTGAATCCTGCACCCTGGATCCCTAGGGAGAGCCCAGTCTGTGAGGGCAAGACTGACCCTCTGTGAAGTATCCTCCTTACTCCCTGTGGGGGAACCTACCCTTGGGCTTCGGCTTCCTCAGTGCCCTCCTGATGCTGACGTCCTGGTATGCCCCAGAAGTGGCACCACGTGTTCTAGAAGGATAAATCCCAATTCAAGTGCAGCCCAGGGAAATCCACGAGTTCCCAGTCTGACCCACTGTTGGGAGCTCTAGCATAGCAGTGGGAGGGCGCAAGCCACCCTCTGCTGCAAATTTGAAATTTTTAAGTGAAAACTGCCTTTAATTCCATGTTAAGTTAATATGACTTTTTGCAGGCAAAGTGGGTGTGTATTACACTAAAGGAAGATGTCTTGTTTGAGTAATTCTGAGAAGTTTTCTCGCTCATATTCTCCAGCTCTCCTCTCACTATCTTCATTAAATGTGTGTTCTGGCAGCTGCTGTTTAAAGTCGGTGTTGCGTATTGGTGAGGTAGTGCCATTCCTGTGCTGATGGTCGGGTCTGAGTCCATGACACCGTACACTTGGTGCATTTTCAGCTGTTTTTCCACTTTTTGTAGAGTGTCTGTTATGACACTTGGCATTACTACACAGAAGGAGTGGTGAAGCTTTGGAACGGGCCGCCCAGGGAAGTGGTGGAGCCCCCATCCCTGGCAGTGTTCAAGGAACGTGTGGATGAGGCGCTTAGGGACATGGTTTAGCAGGCAGCGTGGGGATGGGCTTACGGTTGGACTCAATGATATTGAAGGCCTTTTCCAGCCATAATGATTGTATGATTCTGTGATTACGCTGAAATCTGAATTGTCTGTCTGACCACATGGAAAGAATATATACATTCTTGATGCCATCCCACCGCTCTTCCCAAGGCAACAAATTCATCACACTGGATTCCCAGGAATTGCTTTCCTGCCTAAGAATTCCTAATGTGTTGTGAGTGTGATCATAAAACCCTTTAAGAGTGCTAGACTACACATGCATTATAAATACACTAACACTATTTTTATTTCATTGCAGTTTTAAAAGCCTCTTAAATGAAAGCTTATTATATTAATATTTATGTGATATGTTTTGATATAGAACATTATTTAATATGTTTATATTAATAGTAATGTGAAATAGTAAGTGCTAGTTTCTAGTTTTGAGTGAGGGGCAAAACTCATGCAGTTTATACTGTCATAGATATGAAATGTTTTTACTTTCAGTTATTAAAAGGGTTTGCTGATTTACTAGGGGGCAAGCTTTTTTTTTTTTTTTTTTTAAGTCTAGTTTATATCATGCTACCAGATGGAATATACCGTAACTTTTTTTGCAACTATTTACAGACACTTTCCCTATCCTAGTGCATTTGGGTTGGCCTTTTCCACATGTAACTGCCTTTAGATAGAAGTTTCACAGCTGCAGAAGGAGGCCAACTTCTGCACCCAGCTATGCTAGTTGGAAGTATTCCTGCTTCCTCCCCTCCTCACCCCCTGGCAGCTGAAGTGCCGCCTCTGTGGCTGCACTCGCTAGTGGAGGGTTGGTAGGATTGCTCCCTTGCTCCCAGCCTGCAAAATTGACCAAGCCAACGCAGATGACCAGTTCGAACCACTTTTAAAATAAAGTGACAGGTTTTGCCTCAGGCAATTTAGAAAGTGTGCAGCTATGGGCAAAGCGAGGAGCATCAAGGAGAAGTAATGTCACCAAAGCCCTGCAATATTGTTTGCAGGGTGCGTGTTGGCTGTTCCTGAGCCTTCGACAGCTTGTGCCCAGCACAACAGAAGTGGCTGTAGCATGACTGGCTCTAGCAGACTTGCATGCAGCTGTGGTTCTAGGCATGCAACAATATATAGCCTCATGTACAAATTTCCCATGTTTGACTGAGATTTAAATAGGCATTCACCTTTTTCCCCCTCTTAAAGACTAAAAGTTGACCTATGCTAGGGTTTGGATTTTTTTTTTTTGTTTGTTTGTTTGTTTTATTTCATATTGATTTATTTGTTAGTTTATTTAAGTAAACAGAGACTGGTGAGGATGTGTCACACCTTTGTTCCAGGAGACAAATTTTGCTCTGGAATAGAGCTCAGCCTCTCAGTCACCCAGTTAGAACTGGGTGCTGCGTGGATCTCAGCAGCTCTCAGAGATGAACCCCTCAGGAGATAAACTCCATAATCCCACCTATGGAAAGGCCTAAGGAACTTGGAGATTCCAGTTAGCTAATTTGCCAGGAAATCCCTAATGAATGCTCCAGGTTAAAGTTGAGTATATGTGGAAGAGAATACAACCTGGACACCTCAGGAGGACAAGAGACGTTAAACAGGGTTGATTGCTTTCTTTTTTGTCCTCCGGAATCAGATATTTGTTGCTACATTATCTGAGTTGACAGCCTTACAGTGCACTTACTTACAGTGAACAGATTGCAATGCCATCATAGCAAGGAAACAGGAAGATTTTCTTCTGTAAAGTGTATTGTCAACAAAATTACCTTTAAATTATCTACAGGTAGATGACCATAATGATTATTAGTAGAATTATCAAAAAAAAAATTGAGGAAGAACTGTAATTCCTCAAGTTGGGACTTGCTTATGAGAATTTATTACACTGTTTACATTTCTCCCAAATTAAGAGAATTTGAATAAAATCACTGAGAGAAAATACGTATGGAATCTTATGCCCTTGCATTTAGAGTAGCCTTTCTAAGCCTCAACCGCAGGAGAGAATGAAACATTCAGACAGAAAACTTGTTAATATAAAACCCAGGAATTCTGAAGGGACATCTATAGTATACTGAGAGTGGGAGTGATTCTAATTTAAGAAAGTACTTCAAAAGCACGTCAGTAAAGTCACAGGAGATATTTTAAAGACATTTGCTGAAGCATGAAAGGCCAGTAACATCACAATTTTTGTCTGAGAATAAGAATTGAATAGTCATTTCAGTATTTGATTTTATGATCATCATTTCTGTCCCTCAACTGTCTTCTGCATCCAGAATAATATATATGAGAGAAGAGTTGCAATTTAGATCAGGAAACGGGCCAAGCAGTTACTCTGCATCTGAATTTTGTGTTTTCTTTCCTACACAACCATAGTAGCTTTGGAAAAAACACTATTTTTTCTGTATGTGACTGTTAGTTTTCTTATGGAAGGTGCTCAAAAGGCACTGTGAAATGTCAAGGCATCCTACTGAAAAACCTAACCAACATTAATATTGTAGAGGTGCATATCAGACACACAAATTTAAAGAAAACTTTCATACTTTTCTGTAATGTCTGCTTAAATATATTTTGAACCGGGATATTTAGCAAGTGTTAATAGAGCAGAGAGTTCCAGCAGAGCTGCTAAGAGAGACCGTGGCTGGAGATGACGCTGGCTTTGCCCTGCCATGCCCACAAATGCCTCAGCTCACAAAACACACATGCACATCAAGCAAGAAAGCTGATGTCAACTAGGAAAGTCATGGAGATTTTGGTGAATTTCATCAATACAGAGTATGAGGGACACAAAATACGCAGGAAGGCTCCCGAGGTCCAGCGCAAAGGCTGAGGCACTACATTAGAGTGTAGTGTAAGGTAGTCCACAGTACCCTAATGAAGCTTCAAAAATCCCTCCCTTGTTCCTCTTCCATCTCCCAGTGATTCTAGGAGCTCAGGAGATCTGTTTGCTACACAAAGCGGTGCTTCACCTTCTCCTTTCCTGCATGGTGCTCACGGGTGTGGGTGAAGGTAATGTGTTCTCTACTGCTAATACTCATGTCTCTGCTAGAATAAGGTTGTTCATTTGGATGCCAGTGCTCTCAATACAAGTTCAAATTAACTCTTCCTCTGTGGGTGGCAGGATGAAGACATTAAATGCAGTCAATGCCAAGAGAATTTTTGAAGGGCTCTGTGCTTCATATTGCCACCAGTCCTGCAGGAGAAATTGCCACTTAGTCTGTGTCAGTACTGAAATGGCATCACTACCATGGGACAGATCACTTGGACACAAAACAATTAAAATTACAACCAGAGAGCAGTATGGTGCAGAAATGAGACCTTTCCTTTTAAAAGTTTAGATATTTTTGTACAGTTGTTCTTTGTTAATGCTTACTCTTGCACACAGAGAAAATATATGAGGGAAACTTACTTTGATCCCCCTTCCCCAAGAAATTTCCAGAATACATGGTCCACTTCTGCATTTACTGACTTTCTTCACTTCAGGCAAGTCCGAAGTGTGGAAAGAGATTGAGTTTTATGGGATTTCAGTCACACTGGCTGTAGTCATCCTGTGATATAATGACCACAATAGTTGCCAGCCTGGGGAAAGAGCAGCTATAAGCCTAACTGGTAGCTCAACAAGCTAGGTCTGGTTGCTTGACTCCCGCTACATGAATCAGTTTTTAAGACCTCCTAGCTCGTAGTGACTCTACTTTTCAAAAATAGCTTTGCATACAGCAAGCCCCACTTCTGATCTGACTAGATTTTTTGAAGGATGTCATAGCTAATGTTTGGACAGCCTCTTCCAAAAGTGTCATGATGTGGGACTTGGTTTTGTAATGTTGAAGTCAAGTTTCCGCAGTTAAGGTATATTAGGATCCCAGAGGCACTGATCTCTGCCCTTATTCTGGATACAGAACTCCTTCAAAAGTCAAAACAATATAGTATTGTTTATAGAGTATACATATAGTATGCATGTCATTTACATGTGTTGTATATGTATATGCATATACGCATGTATGTATAGTAAGCAATGTAAACATATTATCTTCGTTATTTGTTTGCATGTCTCATAATTATTTGAGTAATGTCTGTATTTCCTGTGGTAGTCCAAAAGCATTGGTACATGTTTAAAAAAAAAAGCAAAACTAATGTTTCCTATTAAGAAAACTATATAAGTATTTTTTGATTTAGCTGTAAGCTAAACAGGAAGGATTTGGGAACAGAGCTCTGCCCAGAGAATGTGGTACACATGGTAATAATCAAATAAATTAAAACTGAAGTAAAGAGAATGACTGCAAAAAAAAAAGTATTTAGAAGACAGAAAAACAAAATTTCGGTGATATTTCAGTCATTTTCGTGATAGTGGATAGTGTGATAGTGATTAATTCCAGTGAACCCTGCTCTTTAGTAACACTTAAACATTGGTAAAATATGGCTTGCTTTAGTCTTATGTCTAAAGCACAATTTCATTACAGACTGTGTTGGGAAAGGTTATTCATGTTATAATTTTTGACATGTATTGATTCTTTAGTAAAGAAAATAAATACTTGGTCCTATCAGTGATATCAATGTAAATTGCACAATTTTGTAGGTTCCTTACATTCCTGATGTGAAAGGGGAGACCATTATTGTGTCACTTTTCTATCCTCATCACCATAAGAAAGACATACTCCAGTGCCTATAGTCCATGCACTCTTATTCCTGAAAATTGCATTGATTACTGCACGAAAATTGCTTGATCTGCCCCCAGGTTTCCACAGAGGCAGCAGAGTCTCCCTGTTGCACAAATGAGATGGTTGTAGATACTGAGAAGACTCTTGGCATAGAGGTAGCAAGAGCAGAACTGTATCTAGCTGCATCGAAGCCACATTTTATGGTGGTTAACATGACCAGCCTCCCCTGAAGCCAGTGGAAAGTATCATTTTGATTGTGGTGTGATCCGTGTAGAAAGGGGATTGACGGAAAAACAGATTGAGGTAATCTCAACAAATTACATTGCTATATCCGTGGTGTTCCTTTACATGGAGAACCAATGAGGACCTATTGCAAAGAGGGAGAAGAATCTGGAGAAAGTCCTCACCGTTTGTCATGTGCTGGATACTTCTGGGTATGCTTGCATTATCCTTGCAGCCTGTCCAGGCTCAGGCTGAGGAAATGGGAGGGTGGCCTGATTTCCATGTAACCTCCTGTGTCGGGTGTCACCCAAAGTTTTAGAGCCAACCAGGCAGAAAGCACAGGGCAGGGAAATGAGTGACCACGAGATTGTGGCTTCTAGGTCATGACTAAATGATAGGATGCAAATGTAAGTAAACATTATCCCACCATCTCTCTCAGACTAGTTCATCTCTGCGAGACACAGCAAATCCAGCAGTATTGATGGTGGCTCTTTAGCACGTCAGACGCTCAGCTCTGTTTGTGTGCCAGTTAATCAGTCATGGACTGTTGAGGCCCTCTGACTGGAAACACGCAAAGTAGCTTGTTATTCTGTGTGTAGTAATAGATTTTCTGTATTACAGAATGCATGTAGTTTTGAGTTATCCCCCTCTCCTTAAGTGCACGTTTTCCATTATAAGCAACCACTCAGTCTATTAGCTGTAATTGCTGATATTTTTAAAGATATGGATTATAATCAATATCTGGGAGTAATACTTATTGATTTGAGGAACAAAAAGTGAATTGAAATAAACAGCCTTTACTACACAGTGTGTATCCTTTTGGGGGGTGCAATTGCAATATTTCTAGTCAAATAAAGGGTTGCCTACATATTTGTCTATTTAAAGGGTTTTACCTCTAAGCAAAACAAAACCAGAGCAATTTCATGCTTTATCTTTATATTTTCCATTTTTATTTTAGATTTCAGTCTATGGCTTTATTGTGGCAGAAATGAAAAACTTAACCTGCATCTGTTATCAGTGTATTTGGAAGCCCCAGGTTTGGCCCAGCAGAATGAGCTCTGATCAGTGGCTTTCATAATTCGAAAGGCAAATCCAGCACTGGGGGATGAGGAGAAGGAAGAAGATTCTTCACAAAGTTTGACCCAGCATAGCTAGTTTTGCAGCCCCGGCAGTCTCAGTGAGGCAACATCCTCTTAGCCTTGGTGCTCTAAGCCTTCCATCACGGCCAAATGCAGGTAGGTGTCATCTCCTAATGGGCTGCGGCAGATGATGCAAGAAAATCAGGTTTGAACCCCTTGGAAAAGGGGAAAACTCCTGGGGGAACTGTGAATTGACAGAAAATCAGCGAACCAACACAACACAGTGCAAAAGAATGCTGCCTTCTTGTTTAAAATGATGCTTAAGCTATCAGGCCCCTCCACACTTCCTTTCACCCCTCTGAAAGAGGGAGAATTGAAAGCTGAGTGTGGTGATTTTACCCACATCTTAACTCAAAGAGTTAGGCTGGTATCGATTTTGTTATTAATTTTAATTCATACAAGGGGCTTTGCCTTTGTCTTACAGGCAGCTGTGGACAGCATGGATGTTGTTCAACCAAAATTGGGCAGAGAATAAATAATAAATTCCTGCTGATAAGCAAATCAATAGGCGGCATCCAATTACCTCTGTGTCCAGCTGAAATGATTTTATAAGATGCTGTGCAATATTGCAACTTGTTGTTTCTTGGTAATGTTCCATAAATCCTATAGCTATAGAGGGAATGGAACTTCTCCATCCAGTCTTCCCTACTATTCCCATGGGATACAACATCTGCTCAAATGTGTTCTGGTGTGCAGACCTCTTTTTGAGCTCCTGCCATGCTGTGGCCACAGAGTGACCAAAGACATCTCAGTACGGCAATCTTTATCAGTCTGGTAATCCTGTTTCACAAAAGCAGTCCTAGACTTAACTAAGATTTGTTTATAAATATAACTTTTAGATAAATTTGAGGAAAAGAATGTTATAGACACCAAAATATTAGTAATATATTGCACTACAGGCTTCCATACTCTGAGCTGTGTATGTTGTATCCTTTGCTCCTCATACAACAGAGGTAACATGAAGGAAAGTACAAGTACAGATTAGTTCAAACAATTTTAATCATCTTCCACGTGCGGAAACACAGAATACTAAGAAAGGCACCAGTAGGCTAACATAATTTAAAGTAACACTGCCAATTCTCAAGTGCCACTTTAGTATCTTAGTGGATTAGTATTATGTCATTACTTTAAAATGTATTGTGGAGTCCAAAGTGGGCTGTTGTACAAGAGAAGCACTTTGAAAAAAAATGTGCTTTGAAAATGTGAAGCCTGGATAAGAATGCAACCCCAGTGCTGTATAAGTGATAGAGAAAATCAGAGTTTGAAGTCAGCTGGTTCTCTCGTTTCTTTGGCCAATAAGGTCTGTGTGTATGTATATTATAACACTATTCAGAGAAAATCTACAAGGTCTGAAAAACAAACGTAACAAATTAATGGCCATTGTGAATTTGAATGAGCATTGACCTTTCTCCCTGTACAATGTTGTCAAAAAAAAGCTAGTATCAGTGTAATATTTACTGGAAAGTGGTAATGTTAGAAGGAAATCAGGGCAAAGTCTTCAGTTCTTGTGATAGTACAATATAGATGATGAATTGCAGTCAATGCAGATAAACCATTCATCTTTGTATGGCAGATGTAGGATGAGATCCTGCAAATAGTCCCCATTCAAATATCCTGTTGGGTCCCCAAATACTCTCTGACAGGCAGTAATCAGGGCTGAACACTGTTAAGATTAATTCCTCTAATACTATTTTTTTAATGAAAATCATGATGACAAATTATCTTTGTTGTGCTTTTCACCGTTTTAGCCTTCATACCCTAAGTTAATTACATGCCATTTTAGCGGAGGATTTTTGAGCATACTATACATGTCAAAGAGAAAGTAAAATGCTGTCAATTTTTGGAGTTTGTCCAGACTCTCACAAACGTACAGGAATTTAATTCTGATAACTTTTTAATTTTCCTGTCAAATGTTCATTCAACTTCTCTTAGTATTACAGGTAGGACACTCTTTGGTGAATAAAATGAAAGAAACTGTAATTGCTCTCATGGTTTTGGGGGCTAAAAACCACAACTATTAAATGTTGGAACTTGGCACTGCTGTGAGTTGCAGAGGAGATGACACTAGCTCTGCTGCAAGGGAATCAGGTGTTGAAATTTGGAGTCAGTGAGAGGTGATTTGGAGAGGGGCTGGCGATCCCTCTTGCATTTATTTTCCAATCTTTTTTTTTTCAGAGTAGCCATGGAAAAATATTTACAAATCAAAATTCAAAATTATAAAGATTTTCTCTTATTTACAGTTCTTAATCATTAAGTCAGTGAACGCAATTAATTGGCCATGTCTCCTTGTAAAGACTTGGATGCTTCTGAACTGACTTTGAAGAAAAAAAGTGTAATTTTTATTCTCGTTTGTCTGAAAAACCATAAAAAACTTCCTTTTCAGATCTTTTGTCTGCAATTAACAAAAACTTGAAGCAAAAATAGAAAGTTTTCTGAGTAAGTGAAGGCAAGTAGTGTGTGCAAGGGCACATTTGGTGAGCTGTTTGGAAGGTTCCCATGGGAGATTGCCCTGAAGGAGGCAGGGTCCAGCTGCAGCAGAAGGGCAGCGGGACACCAGGGCACTCCAGAATGGGCTCCAGTGCCAAAGGGAAGGGAAGAGGAGGAGGAGGGCCAGGAGGGCCACTGGGGAGCAGCACAGGACATGGTTCTCCTGACCTGCTTGGGTGATACTAGGGAAGCCAAACTTCATCTGGCCTTGAAACTGTGGAGGGACATGAGGGGCAATAAGAGCTTCTTCAGGTAGATTGGCAACAAAAAGAAGGCTGAGGAAAGTGACAGTGAACTTAGTGACAAAGGACACAGAAAAGTCTGAGGTACTCAACTCATTTGACTGGTCTCTACTGGCAAGGTCTGTTATGAAGTCTTTCAGGTGCCTCATGGCAGAGCATGTGGCAGTATTTTCTATATTAGAGGCAAATCAAGATAGGGACCACGTAAGCAAGTCGGACACACCCAAGGGCATGGGACAAGAGGGATATGTCCCGAGATGTGGAGGGAGGCGGCTGAGGCCATTGCAATGCCACTCTGTCTTCTTCAAAGAGACCCTTTTGGTCCTGGGGATCAGGAGCGGTTACTGTCGACTGGGAGGAGGCAAGCATCCCACACATCTTCAGGAAGGGCGAGAGCTGGGGAACTATCTGCCAGTAAGCCTTCCTTCAGTCCCCAGGAAGATTATTATGGAGACTGTGTCCAGGCAGATGGAGGCCTACAAAGCAATTGGGATCAGCCAACATGGATTCACCAAGGACAAATTGTGTCCGACCAACCTGAAAGTTTGCTCTGAGGAGATAACTGGTGTGGTGGATGAAGGAAGATTTTACTGTGACTGCCCCAAGGCCTGTAACATAGTATCCACACCATTCTTGAAGCCAAATCAGTGACATATGGGTTTGAGAGATAGATTACAAGATGAGTGGACCACTGGCTGTATTTTGGGTTCTGAAGTTTGTGATAGCAGCATAAAGTCCAACTGATAGATGATCACAAGTGGAACCCCTTAAGAGTCAATAGTGGAGCGATACTAATTATTGTCTTCATCAACAACCTAGACAAAGGGATGAAATGCACACTCAGCAAGTTCATGGATGGTACCAGTGTGGGAGAACAGGGCAGCTAGACACCAGCTGGCTACAAAGCAGCCTTGCAGAAAGCAACCCAGGGCTCCTGAAGGACAGGAACTTGAACATGAGTTAGCGATGCGCCCCGACAGCAAAGAAGGGCAATGGCATCCCAGCCCATATGAGCAAGAGTCTAGCCAGCAGGCTGACGGAAAGGATTCTTCTCCCCTTCTGTTTGGTACTTGTGAGACCAACCTGGAGGACTGAGGCCTGTTTGGGGCTCCTAGTATGAGATAGGAAGGAATATATTGGAGTATCTCCCACAAAAGGCCACCAGGATGGGCAGGCAGCTGGAGCCTGGGACAAGCAAGGAGATGGTGACTGAAATCTGGTACCTTTTTTTAGCTGTCTACCAACTATGTACAGAGAAGCTGGAGGCAGACTCTTCTTGGCAGTGCACAGCAGCAGGCTGAAAGGCAACAAGCAAAAGCTGCAATATGGGAAATACCAGTTAGATATCAGAAAATATCTCCCACTATGAGGGTGGTCAAATTTTGGTACAGGAACCTAGAGAGTCTGTGGAGATATCCTTGGGGATTGTAAAAAACGGGCAAATCCATACGCAACCCGAGCTAGTTTTGAACTTTTAAAAGTCAATCTTACTTGGAGGGGGATGGGACTAGATGAGCTCTGAACATCCCTCCCAACCTAATAATTTTGACAGAATTTGCTTTTACTTACTTAAGTGGCTGTTCTAAGGATTTAAATAATATTCCTGAGGCACTTTGTATTTTGAAGGAAGAGAACAGTAAAAATGTAGATCTTATTACGGAAGAGTAAGTCATTGCTGCTGAGAAATACTGTGGGAGTGATGATGTATGCCAGGCTGACAGGATGGATTGTGTTTGTTTATGAAGAAGAACAAACCCAGGGGATTAAGCATGTTTAATCCTCTTACATGAAGAATTCGTCAGACTTTGTGTATGAATAAAAGGTAAAAATAGATCAGTTTGGGTGACTTACTATCCTGGACAAAGTTGATTGAACTTTAATATACTTTAATAATTTTTGTCCTGTTTATTTCTTCTGCTTAAAATATGAACTACTTTCTTCACTAGGTTTCTCAAACTTCATAGGTATTTCTTGCCTCAGAGTATAAATTTAATACACTATAAAGGATACAGAAATAAAGGGAAAAAAATATTCTAAAAGAGATGGGTTCTACATCCCAGAATATGACAATGGTTTCTCTTTCAAAATCTTTCACCAACTTTATAGCAAAACCTACCTAAAAATACATTGCATTAGTGCCCTGTGGAAATGTGAGCAGAAGGGGCTTTCACAAGATAGAATTTTACTCCCCATTCCATTCCTCAGAATCCTCTGTAGCTTTTCCCAGCTCTTCCTGGTCTGAAGTTTAGGGACTTAGCTAGAAATTACAACTTTGTTTCTAATAAATGTGGACTTTTTTTCCCATGAATTTGTTTTACTTTTTTTAAAAATTTATTCAGATTTTAACACTTTATTCCACAACTTAATCATTTATTCAGTAGAAAAGTATATTCCTTTTTTTTTGCTGTTTTAAATGTGGTACCCCAAACATTTCCCTTGCAGCTCTCTCTTTCTTGTATTAGTGGTAGGAGTGAAGAGTCTTTCCCGGGCTTACCCTTCTCAGATGTTACAGATTTTTTTTCGTGTTTTTCTCAGCCATCTTTTCCAGAGAGAGTTATCCCAGCCTGCTTACTGTCCATCACGTAGATACTGTCCTTTTTCATCCCTTCAATTACCCCACTGTCCTCAACTAAAGGTTTTCTACTTCAGCTAAGCCTTTTGGGGACAGAGAGAAGGAGAATTCCCTCGGCAATATTGGGACTGTTCTCTTCCATTAATTCCTAATAATTCGTCATATTGCATTTGCTCTTGGCTGACATTCTCACAGAACTCTACACGGTCTCTCTGGTTGTAGTAGCTGAATTTCGGAGTGGTAATACCTAATTGAAGACCATTATTGTGTATGTATAGATAGTATGCTTTGCTTTCTTTTCTTTCTTCTCCCCAGATTCATTGCTTTCTATTACTCAGCATTGCATTTCATCGGCACTTTTGTCATGAATCACTCTGAATCAGAATTGAGATCTTTCTGCAATGTTTCTGTCGGCTCTTGGTTTTAATACTCTGAATAATTTAGTGTAATTAACTGCTCCCTTGTCCAGAGCACTTGAGACAGCGCTGAACAGTGCGTCTCCTTGCCCAGATTCAGTGGAAACCTCTTGTCACCTCCAGTATGTATTTCCCGTTGCTTAGCCAGTTGCGAGTGGGTTGTTTCCTGTAGAGAAGGGCTTTGGCAGGGGTCCCTCCATAAGCTCCTCTGCAATGAGCACCTATGTAAAGAATTCTTTTGACTTAGCTGCTGTAGAGTCTTATTTCTGCTCTGCTTTTTTATACTCCAATTACTTGCCAGCCCCAAGACTTGCTGGCAGGCTTCCTGTTTTTGATGCACTTAAAAACATTTTATTACTCATTTTATGCCTTTAGCAACTTGCTCTTCATAATCTTTTTTGGGCCTGTCTTATTAAATTTAACTTGCTAGGGTTGATATTCTTTTCTATTTTACTAGTCAGGGAATAATTTTCACTTCCAGAAGAACTTCTAGTAATCTGCTTTACTGTGCTGTGTATTGAAATGGTCTGGAAAAATGGAGATATTTGGGGTGGTTTTCTTTCTGTGTTCCCTGCTTCCCACTGGAGAATGATCTGACCCTAAGCATATATTTAGACTTATAAAATAATTAGTGTTCTTATTCTGAATTGCTTTCTCAATGCATTGTGTCCCCTCAAAAAGGACACTAAAACATGAGATGACCATTCATAAAATTCAAAAACAGAAAATATTGAAGAAAAACCATTTGCAAAAGCAGAGGGAGAGAGGGGTTAGTGTGAGCCTGCATGGGTAAAAGAGGATGAGTGGTAGGAAGAAAAACAGCATAGGAAACTTTGCATAAACAAGTGAAATAGTGGTCATACCAAAATAATCATCTCTAAAACATTACAAGTTCCAGCTAGTGCTATGATTCAATGGGATGAGTCCTAGGAATGAAAGTTTATGTTAGATCTGAGCATAGTTACAGTTTTAGCTACAGATAGACAGGTAGATGTGTATGCGTATTCCCCACCCCAAGAAGTGAGGGAAGCTGAGACAGGTCCATGTTTCTTCCATACACACATGTATGCATGTGTGTGTTTGTGCATGCACGCACCTGTAGGTACCTATGTTACCTGTAGGTAACACTCCTGAAAGGGGCATAAACAGAACAATAGTTATCACTGTATGTGTAAATAGCCTATCATCTGGTTTTACTCAGAGCACTGGATTTCAAGTTCTTTTTTGAAAGGCTGAGCTGCTTCATTAGATTATTGAAAGTTTTCAATTAATATTATTAATGTAACTGCTAATACCCACCATTCTTTTCATCAACAGTTATCTATATACGCTTAAATTTGATGAGGCAGAAGATTTGGGGGATGATTTATCAGAAAATGTCTCTCCGTGGATGTGCATGTTTATGGAAATGGTTTCATCAATTCTCTCAGATATTCCCTTTCATTACAGTATTTTACACATAGCTAAATGCCTACACATATTCCCCCCCACCAAAAGCCTTCATTTCCCTACTTGTTCCTCAGGGATTGCTTGCTGTGTAGGATCCTCAACACTATGAAGAGAAGAGCAGGATGGTACAAAGACAGTGGATAAACTTAGGAACACCTATCTATTCTCATCACACCCATCTGTGCGTGTAAAGGGTATTGAACATGGTATGTGCATCATTGAAGTATCTTTTCTCTCTGTAAGGTTTCCAACTATTTTTAAGAAAAGAATGGAGTGAGGTAGGCCATGAAGTTGAATGTAAGAAGGCCTTATGGGCAAGGTATGTTTTACGCTGAAGAATCATAATCGTCCCTCTGCATTTGTTTTCCTGCCGTTGCAAGCTATGCTAGTGGACTTGGCTAAACTTGGTATCATCTGTCGGAAATGCAGTAAGAGATAAACCTGCACAGGGCTTTCCCAGCCCTTTCCTGAAACCCTAACATCTACTGAAATGGGATTGTTGCCTGCCAGTATCAATGCAAAGTGAGTTCTGATGCTGCTGTGCAATGAGCACCTGCCAATTCAGACTTCAGAGACATTGCTGGGTTTAGATCTATTATTTACACCTGCAGGTTTTCAGTAGTTTCCTAATCAAATATTAGTCAAACACTCTACACTGGTGCGTTGATAACTCTCCTGCTGCTCCTGGAAGACCTTGGAAGAGCTCCTGGCAGCCTTTTGCATCAAGAATTTCACTACATTCACACCCTTTCATAAGAGATTTGAATAGCAGCATATGGACAGCTTATTAAAAACCTCTTGATCATTTTAGGTGAATTGTTTGCTTTCCTCGAGAACGAGATCATCCTGATGTCTCTGGAGGTAGAATTAGGACTAACACCAGCTGGACTTTCTAGGTATAAGGTTAAGATTTCCAAAGACTTAAAAGACAACCATGACAAAGATGGTCTTTGATGAGTCTTTTGGGAAGGTGGGCAATGGAAAATGAATTAAGCCTTCAGGCTCCAGCAGCAACAGAACTGACTGTAGGCATAGGCAAAATCCAGATGCCTAAGAGAGTAGGCTACAAGGAAGAAGAAATGTGTGTCCCTTTATCCTCTCCTACCTCCAATTTTGGCCATATTAGGACTCTGAAAAACATGTTGACTTGTGGTGGCTTTAGAATCAAAGGCACACAAAATGTCAGTAGTCTTAAATGAGCATTTTTGTGGCATTACTTGTAACTAAACATGCAGGGTGTCTGAATGCAGAATGCCCCATACTCCTTATTCTGAGACTCAGGTGACAGTATGACCATTCTGCGCTCTCCTCCTGGCTGTTGTGGCTCCTTTTTCCTACTCCTACTTCTTTGCTGTGAATCCAGCAAGTCAGTGGTAAAAATGGTTTGTGTCATTCAGGGATGACCACATATTCTGCCGGTACTGTCTGCATTCAAGAGTTACAAAGCAGGTGCAGTTTTGGCTTCCAACTCCCTGAAGCTTGGTGGGGATTTGTAGCCCATTGAGTTTTACACATTCTGCCCATGACAATTGTCCTGGGAACTTCCAGCAATTACAAGTCCAGGATCCAGGTTCAGAGTCTGGGATTTCCCAAGTCTGTCGCTAACTGTTGGACTAGCTCTTGTGCCCAGGAGCTTTGTTCCTCATATTAAGTGATGGAATTGCACAGTTCCTATAGATCTATGAGTTGTTGTCTTGGTGCATCCTGTGCTTGTGATGTTCTCTCCCGTCACAGCCTTCTGTTTCCACAGTGTCAGAATTTTAAAACATAACTAGTTTTCTGGTCTTACAAATCAGGGTTGTTTTCATTCTGATTGTTTAAAGATGTCATGATGAACCAGATTATAATCTCCATTTTTAATATTTATATTAGGTCAAGAGTTCTATTTCTGAGGCTTATGAAACTGAGATTTTTTACTCCTTATTCTAATGTTTGCCTCCTCTTTGGTGAGCCTCTGCACGGCAAGAAAGGTTCAGAGTTGTCTCACTGTATATTTGGCTCTTTTTCACTCATCCTGATAATATCCCATTGTCCATCCATAAAGCTGGATCACTGATGATTTATCCTGGTAATCAGAGGCATCCTGAGATTCTCCTGTTAACGTTAGAAGTACCCTGGTTTTTTTTAGTCACCAGGTTGACCAGTTCAAATTTACACTGTTCAAATTTATACTGGGTGTAGTTATTCTGAACAGAAATTAACAGTAGAGTAAATCCTACCTTGGCTTTCTTTTGGGCAGCAGCTCCTGTTATTGCAGTTGTCAGAGCTGTCAGGGAGCCCTATTTTTTTTTCCTATTATCCCTTGCTGAAGAGTGGATGTTTGCTTCCAGTCCCCAATGAACCCTTAGGAAAAGGCCCCCTCGCCCCCCATCACTAAGGATCTCTTCTTTGCGTTTTAAAAAGGGAGAGTGGTAGGTGATTTAAAATTATTTTTAGCTCTGTGATTAGTAGCGAATTAATGTTATTTAGGCCTTATGCCAAAACCACAGTAATTTCTTCTTTATAACAGCCCAGTAGCGACTCCTCCTCACACCCACCGGCACGCTGAGTCACAGCTCCTGCCAAGCTTCCCCAAGCCCCTCGCCAGGACTCAAGGGTGACTGTGATGAGCGCCCGTGTTCCCCATATCGCTGAACAATCCCCTCTACCTTCAGCGTAACAGTCAGTCGCAGTATCAGAGCCTGTCTGAAAATCCAGGGTTCACCCAGATCCGTGGCATATTGCTTGTTGAGGAAGGCGTTAGTTCGTAACCACGAGGACCGTCATTTCCCTGCTCGTAGAGCCCTCCCTTCCCATCCACTGGCACTTTGAGTAGTGGAGGGAAATTCTTGTCAACTCCGGGCTTACCAGAGAAGAGGCCCGTGTCTCAAGACACTTTGTGCACCCTCCTGCACGTTCACCTTCCGTATAGAGCTTGTTGGCTTCACCGTTTCGTCTTGCCTCTCCATTACCCCAGGTTGGCTGAATGTGGAAACGCTGCAACGTTACGTTAAGTAAGATTTAAGGGCGGACATCCAAGTGCAAGATTGGAAGCGAAAGGTTATAAATAAGCAATGATAAATACAGTTCTGAGCTATACTTAACAATGTGATTCATGCTCTTTCAAGTGTCCAGTGAAGAATTTCTTTTGCACTGTCACACTGTGAGAGCAGAAGATCCTGAACTCCTAGTCAATCTTCCTCCCAGGTGGCTAGCTCGCTGCTGAGTGCTTTCCACCTCCTAATGCCTTGTATTCCTTTGGGCCCATGTTTTGGGATGCAAATGCCAGTTGCCTCCTATCCTGAGGCACTTAAATGGTCATTTAATGTCAGTCTGCCAGGGAGTGTGAAATAGATAGTGTAGATTTGGCTTCCTGAGACCAGAAACCTTGTGCTGCAGGGGTACAACATTTGTCCTTTTGCAGCTTCGTGACCTGCCACTCCTGCTGATGGGACTCACGCTTCAGGAAGGCTATTTATGCAATTGTAGTAATATATATTATGAGATGATATCAACTGTGCTCAGTGAACTGTGTGTTCAGTGAGCTTCATGATCATTGGTATATTAGTGATTTTCTGTAGACATCACAAGATTAAAATGGATGACAGATTCTGTAAAATTCATGTGGTAATCCAATTGTACGTCATGTTTTTCAGGTGTGGTGTCTTTTTTTAAGCCTAACTTCTCTGTGACCCCCCTCTGTGACCTTCCCTCTTTGCTGTGTGCCTAGGTACAAAGCACATTTTCTTCGGACCTAACAGCACTGAAGTTCCAGGCAGGACATGTCTCCTTTACCGGAGTTATACCGTAATACAGTTAAAAAGGAAAAAACTCTGGCGCTTGCCTTATCTTGCTCATGCAGAGCTCCTGGTTCCCTGCAGATAGAGCCTCCCTCCATTCAGAGAGAGATGGGAAGCCCAGACACTGATTCGCAAGATAGGATTCCCTTGGACTTTATTGATCCAATGGCTTTGCTGTGGCAGCCTTCGGAGAAGGAATTTCAGCCAAGCAGAGCTGATGTTGTAATCCTGGATGACTGTGTCATCCGTGGTGGTCTGGGGAGCAAACCTGGGGCTTAGGCTGCATCCCTGCATTGGGGCACATTTGGGCACACTGGGGCACAGTTCAGTCCATTCGTGCAAAATTTATGGTGGGGAGAGAAGAACATGACCGTGGGTGGAGGCATTCAGGTCTTTCCCAGCCATGAGATATTTCACTCGTTGCGTGGTGTTTTGCTTTTTATAAACTTTCCAGCTCAGCAGAGGAGAGGAAATTCCAGTTGTTCGGCAAAATGGTGTAGGAGGTCGGTCCTGTGGAGTTAATTATCTCTTTCTCTGCAGTATTCTGAGAAAAACAGAGGCAGATGAAGCGTCCTCGATCCCCACGGTGATTCTGTTGACTTTTAAACTGGTACTAAAGAAGACATCACAACGCATTGGGATTTTCTTCTTTAGAAGGAAATTTTCTTCCATAGAAAACAGTTGACTATCAGTGAAATACATCTTCACTTTTACCTCCGCTAACTCATTTTAAAAAGACATACAGGATGGAGGTTTTTTTCCTCGAAGGATACCTTTCTTTTTCCCTCCTTTAAGTTCACCTAGATAATACAGATCTTTAAAGGATATGATTTAATTGTGATGGATGTGGGGCATTTATGCTCTCTGTCTCTCTCCCACTACTCAGGGGAAGGATTTTGTGTTTGTGAAATTATACGGGAAGGGTCCTTGAGTTTTGTTTCGGTTGGAACCCGCTGTTTGAGGAACTATGGTTGAAAAGCTGTCCTTGGCACTGGAGACTCTGGAGCTGGTGGTCTTCAGCTGTCGGGCATGGTCCTTGCCCTCTCTCTTGCCAGGGCTGCTCCCCATAGCCAACTCAGTGGTGATGAATAGTTGAAACTTGGTAATGAAACTGCCTCCAGGCTTCAGGAGTGGACAGGAGTCCTGTCATCTTCCTGGGATTGGAGGCCATTATTATTTTGAAGATAACCTAAACTGGTGTCTTGAAACTAACACACATCTGCCCGATCTCCTCACTGTCCAGATAGTCTTGCATGGGAGTGATTGTGACGCAAAACCCTATAGATAACTGGCACTTGGAGCCTCTCTTAATTAGAATAAAACTAAGGATGGTAAAGTAAATGCAAAGTAGGGCAATGGGACAGAAGGCAGAAACTAAGGAACTTGCTTGTCTGTCCAAGTGTTTTTTTGCTATAGAAGCTGCTTTAAAAAAAAAAAAAAAAAAAAAAGTGCTTGTTATGGTGGGCAGAGAGAGGGAATAGAGATCCAGGACATTGGAAGGTTTCCCAGCCATAGCTACTTTCCAGGCGAATAGTGCTCCTGAGAATGTGAAATAGCTATATGCTTTTATGTCTCAATTACCACAGTTCCGTGTTGCAATCCTTGGTGTATTCACATCCAGTGAACTTCACTGTACTTTGATTTGTGAAGAACAGAAAGTTTCTCCAGCGCATGGCATCTACTCAGTGGAACATAGGCTTTTAAAAATCGAGTGTTGAATATTCTTACTTCAGACAAAGATTAGACATTATTTTCAAATTTTGAGAAGCTTTTTTATTCTTCACCCCCCATTAAAAAAAAAAGGTGGTGCATGTTGCTGCTGCCCTTGCCAAGCTTGATCCAGAAGAATCGGAGCGCATGCTTAAGGAGAAGAATGGCATGTGGTTCATGAACCCCATAATTAGTTCCCCTTCCTAGCTCTAAGCAGTAATTAAATCTGTCACTTCTGCTCTGCTGATTCATTTATTTAGCTATTTAATTGCTCAGCTGAATACGTCTTTATCTCCGGAACTGCAACATTTTATTCAGACAAAGAAATAGCATAATCCATTATTATTTTTTTTTCCAAGATCAGGGACATGTGAAAGAAAAGAAAACTAATACTAGATGATTTGGTGGTGTTGTCAGTTTTCACTTATCAAACAAAATAGTATTTAAGGGAAAACTTCAGCTGCTGCTTGAGGATAGTGTTCACCATGTAGGCTCGTTTCCTTCACGAGTATATGTATGTCAGATGTTGGGCCCTGACACATCTATTCCAGGTTTCCATTGCCATAATGTTTTAACTTGAAGCTCTTTCAGGTAAAAATAGCTATAATCATCTATAGCCCAGGAAGTCTTACCCAGCCCATTGGTGGAGTATTTTATAAACATGAAAAAATGTAAACACATACCAAACTATATCCAAAATACATTATATCTTTTATTTATCCTTTTTCTTCTTGGGATGTTTATGCTGTAGCTTTCTTAGATTTATCTTCATGTACAGAGCTTTCCAACTATAAAGCAAACTGCTTTCTGAATATTTGCAAGTGTACAAAGGCAAGCGCGCATGCTTTTCTGAATCTCTCTCACTGACACATATTTCCATACGTGCAGTTTACCCCCAATTTTAGCATTCTTGGAGGGAGGCAGGAGGATTCCTCTGCTCTTTGTACCTAAACAAGTGGATAGAGGGAAGGCAGCTTGCAAAGCAGTGAGGACCAGGTCAGGACAGAGCTGCTTGAACACATTATTTTGGCAAGACAGAGGAATATTGTTTATTTTTATTATCTTTATTTTTTTCCTGTTGTCTTTGAACTCTCCAAGAATAGCTGATCCAGGAAGTGAAAGATACAAAAAAAAAAAAAAAAAAAAAACACTTAAAGTTCAGATTCAGAGGGATTTTTTTTCCTTTCACTTCTGGTATGTGCAGCTCAGCTCAGTCAGTGCATTCATCTCTCCGGCTGGCTTGGTTTCCCTATGACACAGCCTTGCATTTCACTCCATTAGTGACTTATTTTTGCCAGCTCGTTACTCGGTTAGCACTAAGCAGTGGCTTGTGTAAGTTGTAGGCTGTGTTTTTCCTGGGTAAGCTCATTATTGCAGAGCTCTTGTACCGCTCACCTGTGTGCATGGCTCAGTCAGGCTTTACAAGCCGTATTGCAAAGCTTTGCAAATACAGTCGGACGGCTTGAGAGACCCCCCTGCCAGGCACTGGGCTGGACTTGGTGGTCGAAATACCCGGTCTTTGCCCAAGTGGGGTCTTTGGTCCGACAGGGCCTTGGCCCAGCCGTTCTGCAGCTGCGTTGCTGAAAAGCAGCTGCTGAAATAAAGATTGTTTCTGCTGCCGCCTGGGAATCTTGCAGGCGCTTTCGTTCCTATGAGCTTGTACACGCCATTATCTGCTTAGGGTTTTGCATGAGCTTCACTTAAGTACCCTCTCTTTTAAATGTGTCTCTTCAAGTGTTCCCCAAAAAGTGTACTCTCTGTTGTGTAAAAGGGAGGCTGGGGGAAATTAATCATGGAATTAATAAATCCATCTCTGGGCATCCTTTGAGGATGAGGGTGCTAAGAAAGTCATGTGGATGGGCTCAGTGTGAGGAAGCAGCACTGATCGCAGCAGGACAAACCAGTATGATGAGAGGAGCGCAAAAAAATAAAAAGGATTTATAGGTAAGGGAGACTTTATTGTTGAGCCGGAGGAACTCAGGAACACGGGAGATAAAGGATAATTTCAGCTGGTTCTTCTCTCCGTCCTAGAAGCACATGCAGTTAGTCAGTGGGATTAGCTACCAGATTACGCCTGTAAACAGGAGACACAGGAGCTGGATGACAGCGAAGTGCACGAGCCGGTGCCATCCCCTCGTGCTGGACATGTCCGGGGCCGCGAGGTGACGGGGAGCAGCAGCTTCCCCGGCTGAGCCTCGCCGCTGTCATCCCGCCAGCAGCAGCCTCGGAGGGCCTGTCTCGCGGCCCCACGGAGCCTACGGGCAGCCGGGCGGCATCGCAACCCATCCTGCGCCCGCCTCGCCCTGGCCAGGCCGAGCAAGGGCGCCCAGCAGCGAGCGCAGCCCCCGCCGCGCGCCCTGCGCCCTGCGCAAAGCAGCACCGCAGCTCGCAGCCCGCGCACGGCCGGCAGCGGCAGGATCCCGACCTTCCCTCCTCCTCCTGTTTTTGTTTCCCTTTTTTCTTTTCCCTATTTTTTCTTTTTTTTTATATATATATGTGGTTCTATGTTTCGTTTCAGTTTTAGCGCACCATGGTGCTAAAAAACACTCATCCTGGACTTGGCCCTTGGGTCATACTGCTGGAAAACACTAGTGTAAAACGCGCCTCGATTGACTTAGATTTACGGCCCCTGTTTGTTTTGATACGAAGGCACCAAAGCGCATCCTCTGTTAACGTTGGGATTTATTTGTGGGTGTGTTGGTTAATAATGTTTTAGTTTGGTGTAATAGCCGCTCGTATTACTTTTGCAAGGTCTGCGGGGTGGAAAGCTACTTCTGAGCAGCGCTCCGGTCACTTTCCTCACTTATATAAGATGCATGTACTTGGGTGCCTATAAATATTAGTGTGCAGCTGTCACAAAAGGATTCTGAGCGAGCTGGGCAGGACGGGGAGAAGATAATAACTTGGCACAGAGAAATAGCAAACTTTGATAACGTGTTGCAAGGTTGCATACTGGGAGAGAGGGTAGGAAGGCGGAGATTGCTTTTAATCTTTGGCGTTTTATTTCTTTATTTATTTCTAATTTTTCCTGCTTTGCACTTCTGGTGTACTCCGTGTCTTTACGATTCTTTTTTTCTTTTTTTTTTTTTTATCTCGCTAGGATGTGACATTCCTGGCCTTGGCAGTGCTTTTGTTGGGATATTTATAGCCGCCTCTGGTCATTGTGGAGCGCGGAGATGGCCCTGCCCTCCGGCCCTTTCCCGAGCACATTTGGGGCAGAAGCTCCTCTCATGTGGCGCTAACTGAGGTGACCGCGGGCAGGGGGGCGGGCTGCGCTGCCAGGGGCGCAGCGAGGGGGGAAAGCGAGGAGGAAGGAGCGGAGAGAGGAGGGAA
>JAWLRI010000002.1:4057076-4095331 GCA_034781795.1 Crypturellus tataupa
GGGCGGCGGCGTGCAGCCGAGCCCAGCGGCGCTGCGAGCACGCGGGCACCTTGCGCCGTCAACGCACGCGGGTGCTGCTGCGGGACGCGGCCGCTGCAGCCTCCCGGGCAAGGCCCCGTCTCCGCAGCCGTGAAGGGAGCTGAGCAGCTGCTAATCCATTTGTCCCCAGCTTATCTCTAAAGAGATTCCTGGTGCAGAGGTCGTGAACTAGCCCCGTGGATTATTCCCAGTGGAATCCGGGAACCGGGCATGCTGGAGACGGGCAAGAGCTCATTAAAAGGTTTATGTGTACATATGCTGCCTCTTTTCGGTTTATTTCTTTAAGTCACTCTGCTAGTATTCTCTTCATTTTTATTTTCCCCACCGTCCCAATGGAAAATTGGATTGATGCTGTGGTTTTTACTCTGCAACTTCTTAATCTGTAGTCAGGTACCCCAAAATATTTCTATTTATTTGCCTCATAATCTGAAATAGCTGACTTCCTACAAAAGATCGTGCTCTCCCTTATCTCTCTTATCTGCATCCATGCTGCAAAGACAAGTTCTCAAGAATATAACTTTTTGTTTATTTATTTTTTTAACTAGCAGCATTCCTTATCACTCCTGGTGTCCAATTTACCCTCTCCTGAACCTTTCCCGTGACACTGAAGTCATCCCCTCCTTCAAGGGGCATATTTGAACACATCTATAGAGTTTGATGACACCTGAAACATGAACGTATTTATTTTATTCTTACATGGCTCAACATCGTTTTCTTGTCACTCTGATGAAGCTGGAAAAACGACAGTCCCTTAGCGGCGTCGGTACGAAGCAGATGAACGCGAGTGCGCGGGGAAGGCAGCGCTTCTTGTGAGAGGTGCCTTACTGGCACTCCTGATGTGTAACCTGTAGTTTTACTTTTAGATAGTTTACAAATATAATCTTTATTCAGAACAAACGGGCTGCCCCTGGAAGTAGAGTTTCCTTGGTTCCTCCTCAGCCCTTGCAGAACTGCTGGAAGAAGGACGCGAGTGCCCAAGAACTTTGGCACTTTGGCTTTCAGCATGCGGCCCTTCTCGTCGGCACTGGGCTTGACGGTTTGCCCGTAGCAGGGGAGAGCGTTGAGGTTTGATGCTACCGCAAAGCGAAATGTGTTATTAAAAATGTAAGTCGGGGCAGAAGGCTGCAAGGCGGCTGTGTGGGGTGGGTGCTAAAGAGCAAGCCAGACTGGCCTTCGCTGCTGGATTTAAGAAAATGTTCTCGTTGACTTTGGGAAAGGCCGAGGAGCTTCCCCAGCCTCGGGCAACCCACAGACAGAGGACCGCGGTGTCCAGGAGGCTCGTGCCCCACACAAGGTGCAGGGGGGTGCCCCCTTACAGCAGGGGGTCACATCTGGGAGCAGGGGGAGCACAGGATAAATTTGCATGATAGTTTTTCTTTAGAGGAGCCTTTGTAACATTTTTTTTAATAGGAAATGCATTTATTGCATTAATTTGCCGAGCAACAGACTTGCTTTGTTGCCTGTGAAGCACAAAAGCCAAAGAGGTTTCAACACGAAGAGCAGAGCTTATGTAAAGTTCCTGGGCAGTAGCAGTAGCAGGGAGAGTGGCAATGACTTCTGCAGGTTTTGTTCCTACATCAAAATGTTTTAAAGTTGGATATTCTTCTCTGCTGGCTGCCGTCAGCAATAGAAGTATCAACAGGAGAAAAATGGGTCGCTTGGGTTTTAGCATTAAGCAGCAAATCCAGGGCCAATAGGATTTAGCTGAGATGTTAAGGTTTATTCAGTGCATTTAGTTAATGAAGTTTAAAGGAAAAAAAAAGTGAGGGTTGGGGAGGGGATAGAATAGCTTCCTGCCAGCCATGTGCATCCTGCTCCAGAGTGATCGATATGCCACAAGGCAAAAAAGAGCCGAGTGGGGGGGATATTAATTAACAAGAAGGCAGGGGGAGGGGAGGGGAGGGAAAGCTCTTTTGGATTAAAATCCCACAGAAAAACTTTGTGGCGGGCATCTGTCTAGTGTCTGGGGGGTATCTGTGCCTGTTTCGGTGAAATTCAGCGTCCACTGGTTGGTGGGGAGGGAAAAGGGAGATGACACGATGTGCAGGTGCCGGTGCAGCAGCGATAACGCCGTGCAGCCTTGCAGAAAGCGCAAACGTGTGGGAGGCCCTGTCAGGAATTAACAGTCACTGGTCGGGCCCAGAAAGCGCCTGCGGGTCAGCTAATTCCCACGTGCCGAGCGTGCAGAGCGTCCCGGCGGACCGTCCCGCCGGCCCCGCACACGAGCGGCCCTTTGCTGCGCTGCGCCCCGTGTCCTGGAGCCGCGGTGTCCTCCGCCAGGCTCCCAGGTTGCATCAGGGTCCTGGGAGCTTCGGGAAAATAGTGAAGTATAGAAGCGCTTTCCTTGTTTTTTTCTTTTTTTAAGATAGAACACATCGTAGCAAAAACATGGGCGCGCTCCTTGAATAACGTTTCCAACATCAAGGTTCAATCCAGAAACCTCAACGGAGTTTTTGTTCCAAGCAGGACATGGGTTTTGATGGCAGGATTTGACTATAATAATGTTGGCTAAATAAGCAGCAAACTTGTAAGTCGAATCATAAAAGATTCCAAGTACTATCTGTAGTTCTCAGTGTGATTTGGCTGCCCAGATAGCCTAGTGCTTAGTGTATTGGAGCAAGAAGGGATTTGCAGCCCTCCTTAGTAACACCTGAAAAATAGCAGAATTTCTACAAAATGTTTGGTGAAGAAGGAGGAAAAGTTGGATGTGTAATTTGCTTAGATTTGTTTAGTTTTTTTTTTTTAACAGTTTGTGAAAGTCAAACATTTGCAAATTATCCCCCAAAATTTGCAGTGAAAGTACTCGGAAAAGTGCTTTTCATTTGTGCTCCTCTGCATCATTCTGAAGTGCTCTATTTCTGTCAAAGATTCGCTGCACCTTTACTGAAAATATTTAGGCTCTACTTACGCATTAGATTAGGGACTTGTCTGTAAGAAGAAACGAGGAACACTTTCGCACACACAAAAAGAAACTCAGCTATGATGAATTGGAGGGACAAAAAAAAAGCAGCGGCACTTTAGGAAGCTTTGGATACGTTGTAGAAGACTGGGATGGCTGAGTCAGAAGCGCGTTCCCAGGTGCACCGCGAGAGCCTGGGCAGCTGCGTATAGAGCGGTTGGGCTCTGGAAAAAGAGCTCTGTCATTTCTGCGGGCAGACACCCATGTGCTGGAAAGCAAATCAGGTTAAGACATTAGCGCTAATCTGAGGATTTCGGAGAATCAAGTCAGGACAGTCTGGTAGCCAGGGAGGCAGCCCAGGTGCGGAGCGCTCTACCGAAATGCAGTGGGAGGTAAGTGAGCGTGCAGGGGGGGTTGTGTGTGTCTGTGTGTGTGTGGCTTTTTCCCACAAAAAATGAGTGCTTTTAGGTGCAGTTACATGGCAGCGAAGGGCTTGGTGCAGTGTGTACATCACCTAACCCTGGGGAAAAAAAAAAAAAAGCTGTATATAAAAATATCTCTATTATCTTTATCCCCGTTAACTGGTGTTTTTCTCATCAGTGGATAGCAAAGCAGCTATCCAGCATTGGAATCCAGATTAAACTGATAAAAAGATAGAATCTGAGCTTTAAAGAGCATAAAATATCTTTTCTGTGACTTCCTTCAATTAACAAAATTGTTCACATACCTCTAGGATCTCACTAGCTGATTGTGGCCACGTGTCAACATTAGCCAAAGAGCTAATGGAAATTTTACCCGCTGTTTTGTAACATTAAACATTCTATAGAACAACAGCGGAGATTTTAAATAAAAAAACTGTAAAAATGTTGGATGCAAACATAGCCATTGTAAATGCTGTACAACCCCTTTGTAATTACTTCGTGCACAGGATTAAATGCTGAAAGCCCCTGAGCTGTCAGGATGCGGTGGAGTTTTGTTAATCAAATTGATAAGACAGTGTTTGCTTTCTTTTATTAGTGTGTGTTATATCCGTGAGAGTAAATTAAAATAAAATGCTGTCAGGGACTCCTGCCTACAGAGGAAACATACCCCGTGCTTTGATCTACAGGTTCATTTTGGTGAGTGAGTTCAGAGTTTGCACACTGAGATACAGAATCAAAACCTGACTCGTTTCCCTTTTGGTTCAGAGATGTTTGAATCGGTGTGTTTTGGGCTACCGCTAGTGAGCAACCAGTAGATCCCGTCTGCAGGTAATGGGGAGGCTGTCCCTGCTCACTGAGTATCACGGGATGGGGTGGAGGAAGCTAAATAAAAATCAGCAGCAGCCTTAAGCCTTTCTCATAATAAAGTCTCCGCTAGCAAAAATCAGCAGCATAGAGCTAGTTCTGGTTCTTTGTATGCTTTTTGATTGAGTTGTGGACGTTTTCTCTCACAAATGTAACTTCAGTGACTTGTTAGAAGGGAAGGGCGGGTGCTCATGTTGGCCATGCTCTGTTCCCCATGTTCTGTTGTAGCTGGATTATTCCTTAACTGAAAAAAAATCTTTAGAAAATCATAATCTCTCAGAACTTTTCACTATTATTATAATTTACTGCCTTTATTCATGTTGGGCAAACATTATGTGCTTTTTTTTGTTGTGTGTGTATGTGAGCTGAGTGCTGAATTCAGGCTGAAATGCTTGTGCCCTCCTACATATTGAGGTTGCTGGTCTAAAAACACTGCCTGTGCTTTTAAACATCGTGGTAAATTTTAGCAAGAAAACAGTTGCTAATTAGTTGCTTTTCAAGGTTTACTCATTCAATGCTTTAGCCCATGTCGGAAGGTTTGTTGGATGACCTGTTTTGTTGGAAGAGTTTAGTTGGAAGAGTCATGATTGCCCACCTATCTGTGGGAGTCTGAGTGCAAATTCATCTGTTGACATAGCCCGTCATGACTCAAAATAGATGACATCTTGGTATGCAATCTCTCGTTGGTAGCTAATCAACGTTTTTGAGTAATTTTGCCTCAAAAGCATGCTTTAAGAAGCTTCTGATCCTCAGCCGTGCTACAGCAGCTTCCCATGTGAGTGCCCCTAGTCCTGGCTGCTGCCGCATGGAGCAGGAAGCATTAGCTTCAGTATGAAGAATTCAAATAATTGTTTTTTCCACCGATGGGGAAGGCTGTCGTGCCTGAATGTGATGTCATTTGCTTTGTGTTGCCCCTGACTGGGGTCACGTCGATGGCTGAGGGGTACCTGATGAAGGGTGACTGCTACCTAATGGATTATGTAGGTTCTTGGCAATTGTGTGAACTTACTTCAGTTGGTTGGTTGGACTTTGTTTTTGTTTCTGGGAAGCGCCCTCCTTGTTCTCTTGGTTTTCTGTTGCTCAGTGCGGAGGTTGCATACGGTGGTGCTAAGGCTGTTTAGACAACCTGTTTGTATAGTCCTTTATTCTCTGGTCCTAGCGCTCTTCTGACAAAAACACTGTTAACTTTTGGCTCTATAAACTGCACAAAGGGTCTCGTCTGTTTACTTGGTTGTTTGGACAAGGATGTATGTGCTGCTTACGTTGGATTACGCATGTGCCAGCTCGCGTTTCCCAGGCTGGCTGGGACTTGAGATTCTTGTCACGCAATTTGGGGTCCCTGGGTATCACTTGAGGGTCACTGAGTCGCTGGGACCTATTCACTGTAATCCTGTTTGTTATCTAAAAGGAAATCCCACAGCACGATGACCTTTCCCTGCCTCTTGTCCCTCCTGTTAAGGAACAGCCCTTATCCTGCACTGTGTGGGTGTGTGGGCTAACTGTAGGGTTGGCAGCAAGGTGCGTGCTTGGTTTTAGCTAGGAAGCGTGCAGAAGCTCTGCTTTTTATTGTGCTTCTGTTGCCCTGCATTGAGCACGGATGGACGGGCTGCGAGTTGGCTCAGGAGCAGAGGGCTCACCCGTACGCAGCGCAACCTGAATTCCCTTAGGAGTGGTGTATTACAGTGCCTATGGAAATATCTTTTTCCCTCGTGACCTTTCTGCTTTCTCATCATGACGAGCGTGCAGGAAGACCCTGTCTCCAGAGACCAGCGTGAGTCAATAAAGTAAAAGCAGCGGATCGCATACGCACAGAGATAAATAATACAGAAAGTAGCCAGCGCTGGGGTTGCCTACGGCTACTAATAAAATGTCACCTTCATTTTAACTCTGTGTACCTCTGAGATCGTGCTTAAAAATGCGTCAGAGACTGCTCTCACTGAGAATATGGATAAGTCGGTGGATAAATAAATTTACTTCTAAATAATATCCTTAAAAATACTAGACAAGCTTTTGAGATACAACTAGAAAGATTTGAGATACAACTAAAACACGTTTCATTTCTGGACTCCATGCTGCTAATTCAGACACCTCAGATAATACATGTTTTTATATTCGGGAATTATCTTACGTAGAGCCTAGTAGATTTTACATAATCTTTTTTTGCAGGGATGTGGGGCAATGTTGATTTGAGAGACGCACTAATTCCTACTCCTCTGAAGTGCTTCATCTGAAACTTTGCTTCACTGTTTGAAACTGTGGCCATAGTATTTCCGAAGAAAAATCTTCTTGTTTATGCTACATTAGCTTTCTTGTGTGCTTTTGTTCATTAAAGATGGGCAAATACACCAAAAAAAAGTGCACATATTCACCTAAATTTAAAAGGAAACACATTTGGTTTTGTTCAGGATTGCATTTTTATCTCTGCTTTCTGAAATATTTTGGCCTATTGCTGAAAATATTCACAGAAACAGCTCAGCTGCTGTGGTCAGAAGTAATTTTGGCCTGGTATTTGTATTTTCTGGATAATAATTACAATCTGGGGGGAGGGGAGCGGTTATCAACAGGATAAAACCTGCCTCCTCTCTCCCTTTCAGGGAACTTATTAAAAAAAAAGAATAAGAATATCCAGGTTGAATCTGCAGATATCTATGGCTGCTGATGACTTTGGTCCGATGTGTTTTCTTCTGCAAGCCTTATTTCAAGAGGTTATTAGTCCAATTTTTAAAACTACTCAAATGTCTTTTATGGAAAGCTGATAATCTGTCTAATGATCCTCAGTACTCTGGGGAAAGCCCAAGCAAATGACGTGCACTTGCATGCTTTTCATTGAGAACCATTTATTAGGGCATGATGTCAAATGGGGCGGCTGCCATAATAAACAAAAAATGGTTTTATGGCTTGTGTTGTGAGACTGGCTTTCCTATGCGCAGCCCTGAGGAATCGGTGCCTGTGCTGCTCCCTTTGCCTTCACGGTTCTCCTTCATTAAAAAGGATTTGTTTAACTGTATTTATTCACTGAATCTCTTTAACTTATGACCTTTGATCAAAAAGTTCTGATTTATTCGATGTTAGTTTTAACCTATTAATAGTCTTCAATTAATATTTAGTCGATTCATTTTTGCACGAGCATGTAAATTAGGTGTACAGTGCCCATCTGTAGTCTGTAAATGCACAGAGTGACTTTGTGCCAAAAATGTCATTAAAAAGGACTAGAAGCCACAGTACGATCTCCTGCTAGGTATTCCCTTTACCTACTGCTTTCCTTCTCTAGGACAGACTAGGACTGTCTTGAGTTTTAACCTGAGTGCGAGAGATCGAGTGTGATAAAGGGCCGAGTTGGAGATAGCCTTGTCCTAAAAATATCCAAGGAATTGGCAGGAGAGTTTTTCCTTGCAGACCTTCCTTGCTTATTCTGTGGGGCCACAACAGGTTTCTTGGTTAATTCCTGAGGGTCTTGGGAGCTTCTGTGCTTCTTCATCCCCAGAATATCCATCTTTGTGACAGTGCAAAGACGTTGCCAACCTCTTCTGTTGACTTGTGCTGCAAGGTGGCATCTCATTGCGGCGGTGATTTGTGGCCCTGTCCCAGCTCGTCCCTGCGGGAGCACCATGGAAACTGCGTTTCCCTGGGCTCTGTCTTCTGCCCTCAGCGTTTCCCCCTGACCTTCCCTCCCCTCTCCACGAGTTCCCTGAATTCCAAATCTGGGCAGCACCGTCTCTTGGGGTAAAAGATGAAGGAAACTGCTTGGCAAAGGTGCTGGCTCACTTGGAGGGGTAGCGGGACGGAAGAATAAAAGTGCTATGTCCATGGGATTAGGAAAGGAGAGTGAGAATCCGTGTATTCCTTCAGGATGTGACACGTGGAGAAAGTGCTATGATGTGGGCTGTCCCCGCATCCCTAAAGAAGAGGTCACCTTCTGTGACGAGGGAAAGGCCCCGGGCTGGTACAGGAGCCTCCTACTGCCTGCCCTACTGTGTGTACCCCAGCCTCATTCCGTGAGGAACAGGGACTTTCCACAGCCTGTTCCCATTCCAACCACTCAGAACATCCAGCAGTGAAATACTGCAAAAGCTCTTGTTGCAGGGGGGCTTTTTTTCCCATTCAGCGCAATCTCAGCCCCGGTGCTCATGCCCGCTGGGAGGGGGACCAGCACCACGAGCTGGTTCTGCGGTGCTGGCACGTGAGCGGGCGCTCCTGGGCTGGGGCCAGGATGTCAAAACCCCCGTGCAAAGCTGTGCACGTTGGCATGTCGGAGCCAGCGAGAGGCTATTAATGGGATGGAACAAGAGGCTTTGGCTGGGGTTTGTGCAGTCCATCCTTAGAAACACTGGTGCATTATTTAGCGTACTATAGAAGTCCTGTAGTCACAACTGTGTCATATAAGGGCCAAAGAGAAAAACCCCTGTGCAGAAAGGCGTGGAAGAAGGGGGAGCAGAGGCACGTTTAGTCACCCTGGGGCTCTGTTTGCACTTGAAACTGCTGCAGTGTTTTCCTTCCGAGCTAACGATGGTTGTGACGCTCAGGTGTGTTTGTAGAGAAACCCTGTCCCACACAAGCCCTGTCAGACAAGGGACGGCCCTGGCCTCCCCTTCTGGGGCTTCCAGTGCAGAAGGAACGGCCACGTGAGCGGTGCAGAGGGCTCTGCTCTTCCCCCAGTGCTCCCCGGAGCTTCGGTGACAGCTGGCGATCAGCAGCCAAATTAAAAAGTGTTCCCAAGCTGGGAGCAAGAACGCTGCTAACCGGAAAGTGGTCCCGTTTGCTTCTTCCTAAAGCCATTGGAAACCGGTAGGTTTCATAGAAACAAACTGAACCCTATTAAAGCATATGATCCAAGGTAAAATGCTGCTATTTCAAGAATTTAGTGAGCAGAGCCACTGGTTTTACTTATTTAGTGGACATAACCATTGGTCTGCATATGGTTATGCATATGGTACATCAGATGCAAGGGAGGAGTCCTCTCCCAGTGTCAGCTTAACACGGCTCCGTTGGCTCACCCTGTATTCCAGGGAGACCTGCAGGCAGCTCAGACTTGCAAAATCATCTTCAGTGTCCGATCTAACATAAACCCTACTTCTGGATAGCATCACACTTGGTGTTTTTAGGTAACAGTTTTTCAGTGCTGCTTGTATCCCAAGCTAAACCAGAAAAAAAGAAGAAAAGCCAATATCGCCTTGTTTTTTTACAGCATCACACTTCAAACTGTGCGTTGCTATCCTGTTTGGACTTGTAGTCAAAGGCAAATGAAATAGTAAGGTGCCAGATATTTTCTCCAAAGTCAACTTCACTTGTTATGTGTTCGGGTTTATTTTCATTCATATTTGTGGTTGCAGAGCTCAAGACAGAATTAAAGTAAAAACCCTAAACCAGAGGGAAGTCAACTGCATGTTAGACCAGCTGCTGAAAGTACCAGAAGTCTCACAATGCTGAGAATGTTTTCTTTGTGTGTGTTTGAGGCCTGCAGAATTTTACTTTTATTTTCCTTATTTCTAAGCTACATCAAACCTTGAAGTACATCAGAGCCTACTAAGAACCTTGTGTGTGATTTATCTAACTGGAATTCAAGAATTCTTCAGCTGCAGTGTGTCCCAACCCTGAGTTTTGATATAGATCAAATTCCGTAAAAATCTCATAGGATATTATTAATGACATCTGTAGTAACTTGTATAATCAAAAGTCTTAATTTTTTAACTCTCTGTATTTGTCTTGCAATGTGTATTTTCCTCGCTGGTAGTCTTTTCTGCCAAAATTTTACTGTCTGTCTAACTTTTCTCTGCTGCTCTCTCTCCTGTCTCGGGTAACATTTAGCACTTTTTGCTTCCACTGGAGTTGCTTATTTGTGTGAAATAGCTCACACTACTGACATGGATGATCCCTCTTCAGAATTGGTTTTTAAAATAATCCAAGGACAAACAGCTTATTTATTTATTTGATTATCTAATTTGCCCACCTATCCAAATGTAAACAGGCTGTTAAAGAGAGGCTGGAGCTGCTTGTGCTCTGCTGAGTTGTTCCTTGCTCTTCCCAGCCACGTTTGGCTTCGGCAGGGACGTTTCTTCCATACAAGCCTATGCCATCCCTTTAGCATCAGTGGAAGATATTTTTCACGTGGTGCTGTAATGCGATTGGAAACATCTTGATGCAGTGAATCGAGCGCAGGTGGAAGGTGAATAAGGGAAGCTCTTTAAAAGATGCCTGCTTCCTTCTGGGAGGCAGGGCCCTGCCAGTGCAGGCAAATTCATTTTGGCTGTTTGGTTACGCTCCTTTTAATTTACTTAAAATTAATTAATTAATTAATTAAAACTTACTTTTTTGGTAAGTGCTTGGAGATCAGTGCTGACATGAATGTCATTAAGTAGCCTAACGAAGCAAGCGTGTCCCCTTTGAAGTCAGCAGCTGCTGAAGCCGGCGGTAGCACGGCTGCGTCCAGACACTCGGAACACAGTCCCGCTGTCCCAGTGGAAAGGGGACTCGCTGCAGAAATTGAAGTGGAGCTGGAAAATAACCGGGTTCAGGCAGAAACGTTAAGCCCTTCCAATCCATTTTCCTAGCCCGAGAGCTGGGATCTGGGCTCACCCCTGCCTCAATGCCGCTGAATCCGCAGGGTCGTGGCTCTGATTTCCCCCGTCCAGCGGACGAGCGGTTTCTCCCTCCTGCCGCTCTCGGGCTGGGCGTGTGGGGTTCGCCCTGTCCCTCCGTGCGGGGCCGAGGGCATCGGAGCGGCTGGGCTGCGCTGCCCCCGCGGCCGCTGCACGCAGCTTGAGGCTGCCCTGGGCCTCGCTCCTGGCTCAGCGGGGCCTGTCGAGCCCTAGCAGGGGTTGAGGGGCTTCTTGGTTTCACATCTGCGCATGCATGGGCTGTAATTTAAGACTAAGGACTTGTCTGCAGAGCTGATACTCCACAAATGCCGCAGCAAAAAGGTGGGAGTGAAAGGCGAATGAGCACAAATAGCAGGTTCTCAAGAGGAGAAGAGACGATGAGGCGGCTGACGGTGGCCGAGCAGCTTGTGCTGTTTTGTTTCCGAAACAAATGATGCTGCCACGTCCCTGCGGACCCCCGGCAGCCCAGGAGGGCCCTGCGTCCTGCAGAGCTGTGTGGCCCTTGGAGCCCCAGGACAAGCTGGACACGTCAGTGGCTTCGCGCCGCAGCCATGCGCCCCTGCTGTATTGATAGGCGCTTACACCGCTGCTGGTGAGCAAGACAGGGGCAGGGAGTCCTACTGCTGTTGGTGTGTGGTCAGCACAGGGGAATAGATGTTTTTAAAAAAAAATAAAAAGGAAAAATTACACGCGTGTGTCCTGGTGACTCACCAGCTGGCCTTGCCATGGCCCTGCCATGAAGAAATTCAGTTAAAATTAGGAGCATACTTACTTAAGCTGAAAATCAAGGGGGCAGGAAAACATTGTTTGGTGGGAACTTAGAAGATCAGTAGCTGATGTCACAGCTGCACTACAGGTTTACAGATGCTGTATCCTAACACTCCTCTGTGCCCCCTGGTCCTTTCACCTTCTTCACTTTGTTCTCCATGTGGCCATCACAGTGCTCATCTTCTCCTGCGCTTTGTCCCTCTCTAAATTGGCACCAAGGGCACCCATGGTGGCAGGAGCTGTTCCCTCAGCCTACTGGCACGCGCGCGCTCTCTCTATCTTTTTTAATAATGCCAAAGAAAGTGTGACACAAAAATCAGAGCAGCAGTCACATTCTCCACTCTTGACACGCACCTGTGGTCAGAGATCTGCCCCGCAGAGCTGAGCTGCAAAGTGCTGCTGAGGCTAAAGGAAAGTGCATGGGTTGCTGGTGCTTGGAGAGCTCAGGCGGGATGTGATGATGAGTTAGGGTTAGGTCGCGTGGGCTGACTCCAGCTCTGCTCTCCTGCCCACCGATCGGTGGCAGCTAATGGCTCGGAGGCCCTTTCTAGTGTGAGCGGTGTTTGTTTTTCTCTCTTGTAAGCACTGTTTACACTGACAAGCCTGTATGTATATTTGAAATTAATTTCCATTTTTCATCTCTTCGGAACCAAGGCCAACAGCTTCCTCCCAGGCAATTTGCAACAACATGCTGCTCTCACTTGGTGTTTTTCTTAGTTTTATTGCTGTAACTTTCAATTTTCTGTAATTAAGCAACCCGAATACTGTTGTGTCAAGTAACAAAGAAATTCAATAAGCTTTTGTGGCCATGATAAGGAAAGTATTAGGTTTTACATCTCAACCACAGAACAGAAGGATTTTTTTCTGAAGTAGTCCATTATTCCTTGAAACTATTTCAGACCATTGATTCCTAGCTTATCAATAATAAGTTTTAATTAAAATTGGTGTGTCTTGCAGATTGGTAGCAATAGCAGCATGAGCTGTAGACCTGCCTGGGTATTAGCTGCATCGCTTGTTGGAAAAGTGGTGTATAAGTCCCTACCCTCCATCTTGTTCTACAGCGAATCTTTACATTTAGAGGAAAAGATTTCTGGTAGCAGCTGTTATTTATTTGCCTGTCATGCATTTGGTCCTTCTGAAAGCACAGTGACCTTAGACTTGCTCTCAATTTCAAATATCGGAGGTGTTGCTTCAGCCTCAGTGCTCATCACACACACAGGCACTGTAAGGAAACGAACATTGCTTCCATCAGGTGGAAGAAGAGGCGTGTGCACATTTTCTCCCTGATGCGGCCACGTATTTACCTGCCCCTTTTTGATCCCGCTCTGATCCTACCAATGAATCTAGAAACTGAGCCACATTTCTCTAGAGAACTCTATCCTTGCTGATAATGTCTACCAGGGAAAGGTTTTCTACCATGTGTTGGTGTAGGGGGAAACAGTTAGTAACAGAAACAAAGCATGAGGAATTTCAAAACTGTTGTTAAAAAAAATGATTGATTTACACCAGGCAAATTTACTACATTGTAAATGTTTCTGGTGACGTATCAAGCTTGTCGTGTCTTCTAGCAAATTGCACAATCTCACATTAGTCTGAGGAAGATTCTTTTAATCATTATTTCCTGCAAAAATTACGGGTGAGATGAGATGGCATTACTGGAAAGAGCCTGCCTAATCATCTAGATGAGCCATTGCCTTAGCCGGTGAGTGGTGGCTGCTTTGCTTTTTCCTCTCTGTGTCGCTCACAAGGAGTCACAGATGTGGCAGTGCCGAATGCAAGAGCCCCAGCTGAAACTTAGCTCTTAAATCCTTAGGTAAAAATTGAGAAGAAGCTCACAGCGCTAGTAAGGAGAAAATAGATGTCCAGGAAGAGCCTTGTTCGAATCAATGCTTCATTTAAAGGGAGAGAATTCTTTAAGGAGCAGAAGGGAGGCAAGTCTTAAACATATGCACAAAACATGGATTGAAAGATGTGCTAAGGGACTCTGGTGATCAGTGGGCAGAAGGAAACTTTTGTTTCCAAATCTGTGCTGGAGGGGATTTCTGCTGTGTAGACCAAGTTTTCGTAGCAGCAAAATAATGGACTGAGCCTTTCGGGTGAGTCATGTATTGCTGAAGGAATGCTAGAAATAAACCTGAAAGAATCAAGAAATACAAAGAAGACATGCGTAGTATACGTCCCTCAGAGCAAAGGACCCTCCCCTGCCTCAAAGAAACATGAGGTGGAAGGGGGAAATATTTTCAAGACTACTATAAAGATGGAAAGCAAACAAACAAAGCGAAGTGTGTAGGTTTATCCTCTATCTGTTGATTCCTGGGCAAATGGATGTGACACACAGGACCTTTCCAGGATAGCAAGAACACATCTGCCAAAGCCCCAGGTTGTATATTGGCATTTAGCTTTATGCTGTAGATTGGGCAAATTCTGGTCAAAGACATTCTGGCTCTGAAGGAGAATTTTCGGTCTCTTATGCACAATCTTAAATCTTTTATGCCAAAGCTCTATCACAGTCTAAATATCTGTGTAGTTGTGGCTGCTTTCAGTGCTTGATTACGTAAGTGCTGTACAGAGCCAAGTCATATTCTCAAATGCAACTGTGGCACCTAGGAACTAGGGTCTAATTAAACAAACTGATGTCTAAATATTTCTAAAACCATGACGCAGGAAAGTATTAGGTTGACAGTGATCCCGGAAAGCTGTAATTTTGAAAACTCATGAGCTGCAGAGAGATTTTGATATAATTTGTAATTTACATATAAGCAGATCGAGAAATTTGGAACTTGGAAATATAAGCACCTGCAATTGCAGTCCAAAGAAATCTTTTCCACAAAGCAGCCCTCTCATTCTCTCCCTTTCTCCTGAAGGAAGCTTGGGTAGGATATTCTGAGCAAACCCCCTAAATTACAACAAAGATAAAAAATAAATAACATAAATCAACCTGTGGCTGGAAATCTCAGAAATCCAGGTAAAAGGAACAGCAAGCACTTGCCTTGGGCTTAATTTTGCTATTCAAAGGTCTGCATCTCCCAGGAAAATATTTAGATGGATTTGAAACAGTTGAAAAACACGAACATAAAAATATTTTCCCTTTTTTGCACACTACTAGTGAAATTGAGTTTGCAGAACCTCTCTCTGTGGCAACGTTAATGCACTTCTGTTCCCCCTAATGGATCATGTGGTTCACAGTCAGAATCTAGCCCTTCATTTGTTATAGTTGAAACCTCTTCTAATGAGATCTTTTTATGTTGAAAGAACTTCTGAAGACCACGTGTACAATTATCTGATCTACTGCAAATTTAAATGCAAATGAAAAAAATAGATTAATTTGAAAAGTCTTCATGTTTTTCACCTAATTAATTTTAAAGGTCAGTCTAGCCAAAGAGTTTCCCTATTATAATGAAGATATCTTACAGCTCTGGATCAAGGTTTATTTGCATTTACACTCGATAAAGCTGAAAAGGATTTTGACCACTGTAAATGAAACTGAGATGTGTCTACACTGGATGTCGTAATTATCCATGACAATACAGCCTGCCTTTGAAAACACATGCTACAAACATAGACTTCATATGCCACAGACATCTGACCTTAAGCAGATGTCATTATTTAAGTCATTTGGCCGCACCAGAAGGAAAGGTCGGAGTTCGTTCATATATACTTTGAATTCTTTTTTTTTATAAATGTGTGGTGTTTTTGTTTGGAGGTTGGTGAGGAGAGAGTCTCCCTAAAAGGTGGTTAAGCTGGAACTGGGTTTCTGGCAGAAAGGATGGTTTTAAACCAGATGACATTGGGTATTTTGTTTCTTTTTTTTTCCCTGTATTTTATTTTTTCAGAAAGGAATACATTGGAGCTTATTGTTAAATAAATTCTGCCCTGAAAGCAGTGGAGTTGCCCCAGGTGGAAGTCAGCACAGAATTTATTTCCCTCAAAGGAACTGTCATCTTCATGAAATGTGCTCATGTCTTCTTGTTGCCTTTGGCAGCAGTCGTGAGCAGGACAGAAGTTATTTTCGTTTAGGCAATCTAGGGTTGTATTTGTTGCTGACCCTTCTGTATTCAGGGTGGAGAACTGCTGCTCGTGGCGTTAATTGTGTTTTATCGGAGTGCTGCTGTGGTATTTATGACCTTCCTCCTTCCTTTTATCTGCAACCATATAGTTTTATTTTGGGATGTCATCTGAAGTAATCAGGCTGTCCAAAGGACTCTTCAGCCCCAAAGCAAAAATCCAAACAGCCCCTCTTCTAACCGCCCCTTCATCCTATACTGCTACCATCTCCTATTTTTTCCAGGGGAGGGAACAAAGAGACTCAGTGTATTTTGGAGGTGCTAACAAAGCCAAGAGGTTTAGCTGCCGCAAAAGGACGTCTGAGTAACAAGCTAAGCTCCTCCAGAAAGAGGAGGGAAAGCCCTCTTTAATGTCCCTACTGTGTTGTATCACAAAGAGCAGCCATGGGGAACCCAGGCAGTTTACACACACGAATATTGTAAATGCCGCTTTTGACTTTCTCTGTTCTTCTTTTCATACAAGGAAAGGCCAAAATATACCAGTAGATTCAGAGTGGCACTTTTCAGCAGTGTCCTGTCTTGTCTTCTACAAAAACTGGCATGGTTTGCAGGATGATATTCTGGGATTTTTAAGTTGTACTTTCTGGCACAGTCCTGTAAGATTGAGTCCTACAAGATTAAAAGCTGGGCAATTATATCCTAATTCTCATTCTGAGTAAAGATGGTGGAGAGGGTAGGAGCAGTATAGAAGCATAACATGGAGTTGTCAGGTGTTAGAAGAAGTTTGACCAAGCTGTGCAGATCTTACTGCAAGTGCAAGAATGGCACTAAGCCATCCAAACTTGGCAAGAACAGAATTTAAAGGTAAAGAATAGAAAGAGTGAAGTTTGGAAAACATATGAGGTCTGCATTGATTGAATGTGAAAATGTAAACTTGTGAGTTGCCAAAAGCCAGCTGGGAAGGCTGAAATTGCGTTGTTTGTGCTTTTTCAGAGTGAGCATTAGTAACCTGGTGCAAATTTGGTTTCATTTTTTTTTTGTATGGTATGTGAGTAGAAGAACACAAACGTGCCATAAGAGTTAGCCATAGGATGTTTTAGGATCCCTGCCGCCGTCTTCCCTTCTCCAGACTGCACAGTCCCAGTTCCCAGCCTTTCCTCCTGGGAGAGGCTCCTGTCTTTTCAACTTCTTAACCTCTTGATGGACTCGCTTCTCTCTCTTGCACTGAGAAACCCAGAATCAGACACACCACTCCAAGCCCTTCTTGTTGTGCATGAAAACCCTTGCCAGATTATATTTCAAATGGGCCTTGACCTTCCCAGCCCCATGCCCGCATACTTGGATGATGACTCTGTGTTCCTTCGTCTGGTAGGGATCTGCAGAGCTTTCCTGCCCTCAAGCAAATCTCTTCTTCCACCCAGCTTGGTCTTGTCTGCAAATTTGCTGAGGGTGCACTCAATCCTTTCATCCAGATCATCAGTAAAGATATTAAAGAGGACTGACCCAACACTGGCCCAGCACTGCCCCCTGGCCAGTGACCACTCGTGACCAGTTGCCAGGTGGATTTAACTCCACTGATCACCACTCCCTGGGCCCAACCATCCAGCCAGTTTTTCAGCCCGTGAAGAGTCTACCTGTCCAGGCCACGAGCTGCCAGCTTCACCAGGAGAAGGCAGTGGGAGACCACGTCAAAGGCCTTCGCCTTAGCATGCAGTATTTGATGGGAGCTGTGCCTCTTAAGATTGCTCCCATTTTTGTAAAGCTCCCAGAACAAGCCTTTCCTGAAAAGAATTTATCACTGCTATCTATTAACTGCTTGTAAACACTATGTTCTTTAAATATTTTATAGCTACATGAAAGGATTGGAGCTGTGGGCACTGTGCTTTTATGCAGCAGATCGGTCAAGTGGCTATTCTACCTCTCATTTTGGAATCCAAAAATATATTTTGTCTAGAAACATAACTGTCAGGACACACGAGAGAGAACTCCTTTCTACCAGGAGGGAGAAGTGAGTGAATACTTTCTTAGTGTGTCTTTACGTGTTGGTTCATTGTTTGGTTTTCAGGTCATGAAAAGCTTTAGCAGTGTACGACAGTAATCTGATTTAATGACAAAAGTAAGAATCAGCTTTCTCTTTTTCAAAGTTGCAGCAGATGTAGAGAATAAATTGTGAACAACTTTCTAAACGTAGTGTGTACATTTATAGAGGTGACATCTTGGTCTTGCACCAAAAATGCAGCATATGTGCATCCTAAGCAGAGCAGCTTAGGCTAACCAGATGCAGGGTCATCCATTAGCAGTGCTTTATCTGATTAGTATTGTTAATGGCAGGGCTTACCTAGCCATTTCCTAAAAGCAGATCTGCTGTAGATCATGAATTCTTGTCAATACAGTCATCAGAGCTATCATGGCTGAGGTAGCCCAGCTATTAACCTACTAGAGAAAAGTGGGCAGAAAGATATACTGAGCAGTCAGTGAAATGGAGAGTCTTCCATTTATCTTTCTTACACATGTTGCATGGTCCCTTGCACTGCTACCTTTTCTGTCACTTCACGTGCAAGACAAAGTATTTCAGCATCTTTTTTTTACCCAGCCTCTAATATATTCACTGCCTTCATTGTGGTAATTTATGATACTTGGGATTTTACACTCATGATACATGAAAAGGTGATGTTGAAAGGGCTTGTTTCTGGAGCAGAAGAAAGTTCTGTAGCTACACCGTGTGTGTCTGGGTGCATATGCACATATGTTTAACGCAGAGTAGGAGGCAAGCGAAAAATGACTTTCTCCCTGAGAAAAGAGTGGTCTTGGAAACGATATATCCTATAGTAACTTTGAAGGTGCCCTATCTGAAATTTTAATTACAGATGGTACATTTCTCTTGTGTTTGTTGTAATATCTCTGGGGATGATCAATGTAATTAGTGATCTATCTTCATTATAAATAGTGCTTTTCTTTTATTCACAGTTCAACAATATTTAATCTGATGAGAATTTGTGTAGAAAGAGGTTTGTTCAAGCTTATTTGTTAGAATAATCTATAGTAGTTTTGAGTTCCTTTTTGAAACCACTGGTCAGTTAAATTATGGTGGGTTTTTTTTCATTATTTCAAATAGCCTGGAATTTAATCTTTTGTTTAGAAATGAGACAGGTACTTTTGAACTATTTGGTGAGCTCAGAGGCAAAAGCATTCATTTTAAATTAAAGATGCTGATGTGTTTACCAGGCTGTTACGGGTTTAAATTTGTTGGAGAAGAATTCTAACAATACAAGGGAGGATCTACCGTGGTTTGCGTGCCGGTCAACAAGAGCGCAGAGCAGCGGCACTGTCGCGCGGCGGTGAAAGCCCCGTGTTTCTGTGGGCATCGATCACGACGCCCGCTCTGCGCTGCTGTAGCAGCTCCCACGGCCCCGGCAGCAGGAAGTCGACTTGTGGTTGCCATGGTTGTGGAGCTGCACCATTAGGTTGGAATATCTTTTTTTTTCTTTCTTTTTTTTTTTTTTTCAGGCAGAACTTGCTCTTTCCCTGTTTTCAAGAATAGGTTAAAGATTAATGAAAACTGCAAATGTTTTCAATTTTAGTATACCTCTTGCTAAGATGAGGTTCTCCCATGGGATTTTTTAATATGATTTTAGTTAACACCTATTTATGTGAGGTGACTGTATTTCTTTTCGTAAAATTACAAATGAAATCATTTGCTTAAATTTCTTTTAAGTGTTATGCGTTACCCCCACTACTTTTGTAGTCTATTCTGTACTTACTGTTTCTTTTCCCTGCTTTTCTCTACTTACTGCTTACTTTTTTTTCGTTCTTTTTTACCCTTGTCTTTGCTTGTATTTGCCCTTTAATTATTTTCATTTTCTTTATTTCCACATATTCCTTTTTTTTCCCACAAGTTTCACTTCCCTAAATTGGAGACAGGACTCATGGTCCAAGCTCTAGCTGTGTGTATAACCTCCTTGTTCACTTGCCTGTCTCTTTGATCCCTTAGATATGGGTAGGGTGTAGAACTTTTAAAGATTCATCTGAACACAGGTTTTCTGTCTGGAATAATCCAGTATTGTCTGCTGTGACCACAGGAAGATCAGAAGTCTCAAATTCATGCACAAACTGAGAAGCACCAAGAACAGGAGCTAGCAAAAAGACCACAGCATGCAAGTTTGGACTATGAGGATGAACAGAAAAGGTCAGGTCTCAGACGCATTTCCAAGATTAGTTTGTAGACAAGGAAAAAAAGTCACAAAAGTTTAAGCGAGGAGATAGTAGAGATGTCCACTTAGCCTTAGATCTGTTGCTCTTGAACTTACTGCTCATTACAGGAGCAGTCAGAATGAAAGATCAAAGTACAGACTAGAGGAAAGGAGATGACTCTGGATAATAGAGGTAAATGAATAATACCAGCACAGTAGTGCAGTTTCAGAATGAAGTTATCTATCTGGGGAGTAAGATGTGGAAATTGGAGAACAACACAGGAAACATTCATGTAGGATCTTTCTAAAAATGTTTTCTAATAATGGGTGGAGGGGCTGGAGTAAAAGGAGGTGACTTCTTGGAGAGAAAGCTTCCTTTAAATGACTGCAGAAGGCAGTTGCGAGGATCAGGGTACTGATTAAAAGACTTGACTTAAAAGTAGACATTAAAGACTTTATTCCAAAGCAGTTCTGAATTTGTAGAAGTAAAAGCCAGACTGCAGCAGACCAAAAACAGAAATGGAGAACTTTTAAATCAGTATTTGTAAAAAAAAACATACTTGGGGTGAAGTGGGTTATCCAAACTATCGTTACGCCTTGTAAATGAGGTAAAAGAACAAGAATCAAGGGTAAAAAATGTGGGAAAGAAATAATCTGTAACCATATACACAGGGGCAAAGGAAGCAAAATAATGTAAAAGTGCATTGAGGGAGGGCAAAAAGTCCTCAGCATTCATGACCTGGAAGTCACAAAAATGTCCCACAATGGAGTATGGAGGAGGGGTTGGCAGGATGGTTTGGCTGTGGCCAGAATAGGACAAGAGAGGCAAGAGACAAGAGAGTGTGTTGCTGCTAGGTAAGAATAGTCCGTCTGGAGAAGAAATCACTTTCTGAACGTGTAGCTAAAGCAAGAGTTTCAGAGGAAGGCAGCTTGATCTCGGAGGAGGTAAGGTAAAGAGAGTTGGGGGAAGCTGTGGCTACTTCTGAGCATTTTTAAGTGTGGAGTTTCAGAGAGGCTAAAAGAGGAGGCGGAGGGAAAGCAAGAGGCTGAGGGATGAGATCTGCCAGTAGCACAGTGGCAGTGAAGGCCTTGTGGCAGTGGCAGACAGGGTGGGAAGCAGAGAACGTGGACACGAAAGGAAGGTGACTGTTGGAGGGAAAGTCACCAAAGGCAGGATGGAGGGGAAGTGGGGTCCTAGTGTTCCTGTGAGGGACAATGGAGAGAAGGGGAGGAGCATAAGAGGTCAAAAGTAGCAGAACGGCATTGAAGAGTGTTTGAAGTAACAGAGGGCAATATAGGGAAAGAGCTAGTGTAAGGAGAGGAGGGAGACAGATGTTTTGAGGCATTAGGGGGATATGGTAAGAGCCATAGTAGAGTGGCAGATGGGCAAGGTTTAAAGAAAAGGAGAGAGGAGGGGCAGGGAATGAAACCCAAGGAATTCATGGACTTAATCCGCTGTCAAGAGAAATCTCATAAAGAGCTAAAAGGTTGTACGATGTATGTCTGGATTCTTGAAGGCTATAGATTGAACTGCAGCTCCCTGTTGACTTGTATTCTGCCACAGTTCTTTCTTCCTGCATCACCAGAGTATGTTAGAGCTTTGAAACCGCTGAACTGATGAGTAACAGATCTAAGTTTGTAACAGAAAATACATGTACAGTAACTGACTTTCTTATTTCCCCCAAATGTATTTCATAGCTATAACGTTCCATGTTTTCTGGATTTAGTTTCATACGTGGGCATTTGCAGCCATAGTTCCCAAGCAGACTCTCTGAAACCTATTTACTTGGTGAGATTTTTATGGGTTGATGCAGTATTTCCTTTCTTTTGGAGCAAGCTAAAATAAAATTATTTGGACACTTTTCACTTTCAAATTAGTAGACCTAAGTTCAGTTGGAACAGTGTGAAATCCCAGCAACAAGGGTCCTTTCTGTGGCTGTGAGGTGAATTTGTGACCTTCAGAACAAAATCCAGCCAGTTGGGCTGCATGAATAGAGGTAGGAGAAGAGTTATCTCTGTGCGTCAAATATTTATACCTTTCTGGGAATAAATTCACATTCTAAGTATCTCTATGTCTTAGGATTTTGAGCATAAGGGGCTGAAAGTGACACAGCAGTCATCCACACAAAATTATTTATAGAGTGCAGCACAGTAGCAGTGACACCAACGCATCCTTTAATGTCTGCTTAAACATCCCAGTGTCGCAGTTGACTTGAAAGGGATTGTTAGTTTGTCACCGCGGTAGACAACAGTGCACTTCCCCTCCCTGCACCAGCATCTTGAATGAAGAAGCTATTGAATGGAATATGCAGTAAGTGACCATATTTTACATTAAAATTTGATTAAATCCATTCTGTAGGCCACTTCAATGTGAGCCATAATTACACTATTCTGTCAGTAACTGAGGTAATGTGTGATAGGAAGAATGTCACATTCTCTGAACTGCTCTTACTAGAGTATATATTACAGCTCTGTGCTTGCCATGTTCGGCAGTCCTTGTTTAAGAAAAAAAATGGAGAGCTAAACGGCTGCTTAGGACTGTGAAGCTTTGTGGGTCCCACTCTTCTTTCTTGTACCTTAGCTTTATGAGGGGTAAAGCAGGGCAAGAGGAAGTCCCAGGAAGGATTTGGAAAAGGAAGGAAGGTGGCGATGCAATGTTCTCCTCCACCCAGCGTTCCTTCATTCACGCTGTACGTTATTGCACATGTACAGTAACGAGACCTGCGCTGTCTTGGCTCACCTCCTCTGGGATTTATTCTCAGATCATCTCCTTCTCCAAGGATGAGGATGGACATGGCTCTCCACAGCACTTTGATTTGCTGTGGCAGAGCTAGCAGGAGCATTTCCTAGCCTTACCTTAGAGGATCTGAATCCTCTGTGTGTCTTGTGTGGTCTTGTGTTTGCAGCCATCAGATGCAGTTTCAGTTTTAACGAGTGTAATTCAAAGAAGAGAAGGGGAAAATCTTGGTGAGGCAACTGAATAACCAAGAACAAGGTGAGCAGTTGACACCTGCATGTCAGGTCAAAGAATATCCTTTCCTGTGTGTGTTGGGGCTTCTCTGCATGGCTGCCTATTATAATTTATTTTAAACTAATGATTCACAGTTGTCTATTTGGTGCCAAAAGTCCTGAAAACCGCATGTTTGTACAGCCATAAGAAAATGAAGCCTAAAAAAACCCATGCAGCTTGAGAAAATGAGTTGCAGTGAATTATGAGGCTGAAATAAGCAGTAGGGTCACTGGACATGCCAGATCTGCAGTTTCCCTTCCTGTGCTACTGTTTCTGGGAGGTCATTTTGCCTTAGTCTATGCACACCAACATTTTCTTCCTCGGTGATTTCTGACTGCATAACCACCTTATGAGCAATCTCAGACAGGCGAGATGGACGAAAAAAATTGTTCTTGGTGTTCTGAGAAGAGCTGTTCAAGTCTGGTGTGGGTAGGTTGTGATGGTTGAGACACTGGAAGTTATTAGGGAGCCTGGTGGTGTACTTCCTAGCTGAAGAAATTAATTTTCTGTGTATGCTAATTAATGTCTGAGGTTTCTGTTTGCTTTGGGTACTAAATATGCAAGAATTAATAGCCATGCTCTGAGTTTTGGTGGGAAAAGAGTGTTTGAGAGAGTTGCTTTTAAATAAGAAAAATAAAAACTTCCAGGAAAGTATCGGTGACCTTGTGTTAAGACCTGAAACACCATGGGATTTGCAGCTGACTTGGGCCAAGTTCCCTTCCAAAACACCCCTCAGCAATGTTGCAACATGTGGATAAACAGTAAGTGTCATTCTAATGGCAATACAAAGGTCAGTGCAAAAATACAGAAAAGCAAGGATAAATATTGTTGACCCGAGGTCCAGTCCTCTACTACCAAAGTCAAGGACTTCTCGGTTTATTTCACAGCAAGCCACGTAAGGCCAACTGTGGAAATATTGCTCCTGGTCCCATAACTCCTGGTTCAAATAATAGCTGCTAACTAATAAGGCTGGGTTGTAGCTCAGCAGGAGCGTTTACGCTGTTTTCAGGCACAGTGAGCTCTGCTAGGACTGCCTCTTCTTTTGCTGGAGTTTCAGGTGGGGATTTTTAGCATTAGTGGGTTTTATTATCCCCTGAGCAGCCAACTTAGCTTTCTGCGTACCTGAGTTCCCTGCTTGCATTGCACAACGAGCGAGGTGGGTGCCCGCCTTCCTGTTGGTGGAAGCTTTCCATTTGGGACATCACTCCATTACTGATACGCGGAAGCGATTCCTTTAGGAGAGGCTGCGCCGAGCTGCTGAGGAGCAGATGAGGCCTCACGTCCTTGCTGACGTGCAGTGGAGAGGCAGCGCACGCCCCTGCCGCAGGCAGACGGCCAAGGTGCCGCTGCTCACGAACGGATTGAAGTGGCGTGTCCGGCCTCACGGGAGCCCCCGCACCGCACCACGGCTGCCGGCCCTGCCCACGTCCCGTTTGTCGCTCCTCGATGGCCTTCGCGTCCTGCTGCTGCTGTAGGAGCATAGGCTGCTGCCTCATTTACCTTGCGCTCCCTTCAGAGCAGCCCTAGCTGGTGTGTCGCGTGCTAGTGATCACTTGGGGCGATCACTCACTCGCGGGTCTGAGTATTTGCATTTAATCTGCAGGAAAGTGTTCTCTAATTGTATTGCATTCAGCAAGTGGTCATTATTAGAAGCCTTCTGACAGTAATGCGGGTTCATCGTGCTTCTTCCAAGTGGTGCTCCATGCTGTAGAGTGATGCGCTCTCTTCTACTTCAAACTGCAAGCATGGATTTCAGGTTTGAAGTCCAATTTTGCTCCCATTATATTCGCCTTGGTAAATATGAACGGGTGACGGATATTTTCTCTCTCTTCCCCGTATGACAACTGTAGTACTGGGAAGTACAAATATCTAACTAACCTTGTGTGCCACCCTCCCTCCTGATGGACTTCCAAGCTGTGCCCTGCATCACCACCTCTGCCTGGAGCCCGCTGGTAGGGCCGGAATAGGGCCCGAGGCGTAGGTAGGAAAAAGCCTCCAAAAAGTGCCCCATCTTGTACCCTGGGCATTTCTTTGGAATACATGCATCTCCCTGAGGCTCCTGGACCACATGCTGCTGTGGTGGTGATTAGCGCCCTTGAAGAGTATGATTTGTCATCTTGGTTTTATTTCCAGTGAGATATCATGTAGGCAATTAGGCTTTTTTTCCCCGCGGGGAATGACAGAGGTACACACTGCATAATGAGTAACATGTTTTGTGGTTAAAAACTATGTTTACTGGCGATCCTTATTTCATTTTCTAGCAGCAGCTGAACATTTACTGAGTGCTGCTCAGCTATACTACCCAGGCGCCTGGGCTGAGAAAGCGAAGGCCAAAAGTGCCACGTTGGGAAAGCCCTTTTGATCCCAACAGGGCACAAGTGGATCAGGCGTGGGCACCCGTGGGCTCACGGCCTTGCGCTCCGTAACGCACCGCCCCGCACGTCGGGCCTGGCGCACGGGGTGTGAGGAACATCCTGCACACGCCAGTAAGTCACATGAAATCTGAGCATTTAAATGCATTGTTTGTTGCAGAAAGTGCACAGCAGGTCCTGGAACCTTTCCGAGGGGCAGGTGCCAATCTTGCTTCTAGAGGGGAATCATCCTCTATTTGCGGAAAACATCCTGATAATCCTTTTTTGCCACTGGTATGGCCATATCAGCTGCTTATGTGCAGGTGGCTCCCGCCAGACTGCTCAGCCCCTGTTCTAGATACTGTGTCTGTGAAGTGCCATATGTATTGCTTAGCAATATGTATTTCTTAATACTATTTTTACTGCCTTTAATTAATTTTTAAGACGACCTCCACAATATATTCTTCTGAATGAGAGACTGAGGAACTTCAGCTGGCAAATGAGTGAGCAGACACCATAAAGAAACCTGTGCTGAGCTGCTTTATTTTGACAAATCTGATATAATTACTTCATAATATTTCAATGACCAGCAAAGACAGAACTCTACTTGTATCTCTAGCTGTTGCTACTGCAAAGCACCTTTTAAATAGTTTAAAGTCCTTACTTGATTGTCCTACTGCTTTTTTTCACGTACATCATAAAGTGCTGTTAAATTACTCAACAAGAGCCATTGGCTCAGATGGCATCCAAGGGACAGCACAGAGATTGAATGTGAGAGGCTTTAAGGAGCTAGAAGAGGCATTGACCTCTCTTCTTTGGGAAGGCATTTGACCTTCATTTTTCAAGTAAATGGTCAGAAATTAATTATTCTTCTGGCTCTCCAAGAAGCTGTGCTGCCTTTTCCCCGGCAAGCACCTGGGAGCAGTGATGAACACGTTCTGCAGACTGGATTATTGTTACTCACTGAAGCTGAAGATAAAAGCTCCACAAAAGCTCCGGCCATATCCGAGCGCAGCAGCCTACCTCATTAGCAGGAACAGCTCTGCAAATACACCGTGCCTGTGCTGGCATCGTTAGCTGCCATCCCGTTTGCTCCCGCCGCCAGCTGCAGGCTCACTTGCAGTATAAGGTCATCGAAGGACTATGGACACTGTCCTGTCCATAGCTCCCAGGATAGCTTCATATTCCCAGGATAGTGCTGCCAACTATGGTCAGGATAGGGCTTCCTGGAACTGGAGAAGAGTGATCTGGGCTGAAAGACCTTTTTCCAGATTTCAGAGAGAGCAACCAAAAAATTCTCAGCTCTGGCATTTTCAGAACAAGGTCCATCTTCTTTTGAAGGAATCCCTCTGCCGTAACAGATGTTTTAAAAAGTGCATATCAGAAAGGAAGGATATCTAAACTTGGAACAAGGACCTGATCTGAAGAACTGTTTGCAATTCCTGTAATGAAGAGGCGGTTCCAATACACAGTCGGAGGTCTCCTGAAGTTTCTTAGCTAACATTTTACTGATGTGTCAAAATATACTGTGGGTAAAAGCACAGCATTACAGTTGGATAGATGTCAAGAGGTCATTTAGCTTCTTTATGTTCCTATAAGAGCAGTGCTGTGATGACGCGGAGATCTGTGAAGGTTTGGAAGTCCAGGGCAGAAGGCAGGGGAGAATGCAGCAGGGAGGACTCATGTTGGCACAGAAACACCAGTAAGGCGGCCCTCAGCAAGACCATAGAGGATTTGAGCTTACGTGCTGACAAAGGGAAGTGTAGCTGGAAGGGGAAAAAGGAGTATTGCTCGAGTTCTGTAGGCAGGAAGATGGAAATTTGTTGATGTGCCCTTGGACAGCCCTGTCCTCACAGGCGCAGAGGTACCAGACACTCAGGCAGGGCACCTGGAAGGCCAGCCCGCTTTGGACCTGGGCAGGAAGCTGCACTGGAGAGGTGGGGTGAGGTGTTTCCCTCTGCTCTGTGGACTGCCATAGTGTTAGTGCTGTTGCTGCTAGGATGAGTATCTAAAGGTCACCTGGTTCTGCTAAGATGCAGGGTTAATTATTGTTAGATTATCTCTTATGGGATGTTTTCTTAAAAATCTCGCACTGAAGGGTATTGCGTGTAGTAACTGATTTCCATTTGTAGTGGCCTGCTTAGTTAGAAGGTCTTTCCTTATATCAAACTTAATTAGAGATATAGAAACTTTTTTTGGCAGGTTAAACCAATTACTTTTTGTCTTGATACCAAAAACAACTGTGTGTATTTCCTCTCAGAAATCTTTAATGAGGTCTCTTCTTTTTACCATGGCCATGAAATCACATCTTTCATTCTCTCCTTTCTCCTCAAAGCTTTAGGAACTCTCCTAAGGAACTTCCTTCTGGATTCTCTCCAGTATCTTAACATGTCAAGTGGAATACCCCAAACAAAATCTGAGATATCTGCTAGGGATTCAGTGTTGTAAAGTAGGGGAAATAAATGCCTCCTGTGTCTTGTATATGTATTAGTATGTAACAGGATTAGATTTGCCTTTTTAACACATTTTGAACACCTTCAGTGGAATTTTTTTATGCCTGGGTAGCTCACCCCATTGCCTACCCCATGTGTTTTATACCAAAATGCAGGTGTCTGCATCTAAAGACACATGATTTCGTGGGGAACTTTCTGTTCTAGTGGAGGTAGCCCACTGAATCTTGATTTATTGCTAAAGTCAGAAAGACTTAGCAGTACAGTGGTCTTAACAATGTGAATAACATTATCACAAGAACATCTGGCTTTAGGTTGTTGGTGAGAAGAGGGATTGACTCTACTATTTTGTCAAATATTTATGGTACATAATAGTGGAACAGAAATTAAAGAGGATCAGCTGTTGTTTTCCACATGAAGACAAAAGTGGGAGCAAGTCAGTAAGTCTCATAGATGCTGAAGTCCTGTGGGTTTCTTAATGAAATTAATGTCATGTCCTGCAATGCATTAAATATCTTCCTCTGGCCTGGGATGCCTTACTTTTAGCAGCCCTCAGGCCTGCCACATTTCTACAGGCATTCATATTTCACTTTCTCCAGTTAATCCTAATAACCAGCCTTTGGAAGAACATGACAGCCTAACATATGGGTGGTAAGACTGCTCATAAAATGTAATAACAGGGCCAAAAAAGATTAGATAGATAGATGTGCTGTGCTTATTGTGACATGCCCTGATTAGGAGGTATAGCTACTTATTACAGCCATTACCTTAGTGACTTGGAAGCTGACTGAAGCTGTTATTTGAAAAACAGGTTGTAAGTCCAAATTTAAAACAAATGTGTACTTATAACATGTAAGGGATATAATTATGTTTGCAATTCTGTTCTTCAGTATGCAGATGGTAATGTTGTTCATTTATAGATGCAAACTGATAATGTTTCCTATAAGACTGGCATTGGCAGGAATAAGTGTGTGTTAACAGTAAGGAGGCACTCTGTAATACACGGTTATCACTTTATTGATAAAATGATTCTAGTGAGATGAAGACCAGCCAGAACCAAAGATCAAATTATTTCTCACTGTAGCAGCAAAAGACTTCTGTCTCTGTTCTTGCCTATTCATCTTTTTATCATATAAAGTGCTTTTCTTTTTTTTCTTCTTAACTGGAAACTTTTAAGTTGGTTTCATTTTCAATGGAAACAGCTGAGCTGGGCATCTACAGGTCTAAGCCTTTAGGGAAGAAATTCAGTTTCCACTGAAAGTAATACAGATTTTGCTATTGATTGCAGAAGTTTAGTAGATGAGTGTGTGTTGAGAGAAACCTGAACGGGGGATAGGGAAACAATTCACAGAATCACAGAATGGTTGAGGTTGGAAGGGACCTCTAGAGATCATCTAGTCTAACCCCCCTGCTCAAGCAGGAACACCTGGAGCACATGGCACAGGGTGCCATCCAAGCGGATTTTGAAGATCTCTGGAGAAGGAGAATCCACAACCTCTCTGGGCAGCCTGTTCCAGTGCTCTGTCACCCTCACAGTAAAGTTGTTCTTCTTCATATGGAGCTGAAACTTACAGTGTTTCAACTTGCACCCATTACCCCTTGTCCTGTCTCTGACCATCACCAAGAAGAGTTTGACCCCATCCTCTTTACATTCTTCCCTGAGGTATTGGTACATATTGATCGGTTCCCCTCTTAATCTTTTCTTCTCCAGGTTAAATAGGCCCAACTCACTTTGTCTTTCCTCATACGATAGATGCTCCAGTCCCTTAATCATCTTTGCGGCTCCATGCTGGATTCTGTCTAGAAGCTCAACGTCCCTCTTGTACTGGGGCTGCTTGTCCCTCTTGTACTCAGAACTGCTCCCAGTACTCCAGGTGCGACCTCACCAGAGATGAGCAGAGGGGCAGGATCCCCTCCCTCGCTGGCAGCACTCCCCCTAAGGCAGCCAGGATCCCACTGGCCTTCTTGGCCACGAGAGCACATTGCTGCCTCATAGCTAACTTCTTGTCAACCAGGACTCCCAAATCCATCTCCACAAAGCTGCTTTTCAGTAGGTCAACCCCTAATCTGCCCTGGTGCCTGGGGTTATTTCTCTCCAGTTGCAGGACCCTGCACTTGACCTTGTTGAACCTTTTTTTGTGGAACAATTTTGTATCATTTGCAAACTTGCTGAGGGTGCATTCTGTCCCCTCGTCCAAATCATTGATGAACAAGCTGAAGAGCAACGGGCCCAGTACTGACCCTTGTGGGACACCACTGGCCACAGACCTCCAACTAGATTCAGCCCCATTTATCACCACCCTCTGGGCTCTGTCATCCAGCCAGTTCTCAATCCACCTCAATAGCCACTCATCCAACCCACACTTCCTGAGCTTGTCCATGAGGATGTTATGGGAAATAGTGTTGAAAGCCTTGCTGAAGTCAAGGTATACAACAACCACAGCTCTCCCCTCATCCAGCCAGCCAGTAATCCCATCATAGAAAGCTATCATGTTGGTCAAACTTGACTTCCCTTTGGTGAACCCGTGCTGACTGCTCCTGATCACCTTCTTTTCCTTCACATGCCTAGATGTCTCTAGGATGAGCTGCTCTATCACCTTTCCAGGGATGGAGGTGAGGCTGACTGACCTGTAGTCTCTTAGCTCCTTTTTCTAGCCCTATTAAAAATACCCTTTGATTTTATGCTTCCTGTAAGGGTTATTCAGCAGATATTTGAGAGCAATTAACACAATAAATTCAACAGCTGCCTAGCATTTCCAGATTCAAAGAAAAACAGAGCAATATGCAGGTCAGGTTGCTAAAGTGCTGTTAAGATATTTGGGTTAGGTGTTAGATAAAGAGTCATGTTACAGCACAAATGATTACTTATTCAGGTATTCCAGCTTTAGCCTTGTGTGCTACTCTTATTTCTCTGCAATTTCATAAAATTGACATTAAACAGGAAAAAATGCCACTATGTGTCAAGACCAAGATACCTCGTAAACATATTTAGAAATTCTAGAATGATTTAAATTCTTAAAATAACTAAAGAAGTTCAGTCTGGACTGTGAGATTACAATTGAACAACTCTAGATTTTGCCTACAGCTTGATGATCCCCCACGTCATATAAAGCAAACATGACTAAAAGGAGGTCTTATTTACCAAGAGGAAAAGTCCCAGCTGGTTTCTGTTCTTCATTGTCTTTTGTTTTTCTTTAATTCCATACTAACAGGTTCACTAAAGCAGCATTATGGCTGAACGTGTGTGTTTTATCTCTGTTTTCCATGGCTATATGAGATGAGTATTTATGGAGCCCTTTGTATTCTGCTAGGACCGTCCCTGAAGAATCATCCCTTTATCCTGTAGCTCCTGGGATGCAGCACTGAGGTGGACAGGACTACCTGCTTGTAAGGCTGTGTGAGTAGTCCATCAAGAAAATATTCTCTAGTGGTTTCATTACATATCTATGTCTTAGTATTATACACATATGTTTGAGCTCGGGATGCCCAGACTAACCCATTGCTCCTGCTGTGTCTTTACTGTCATTTTTCTAATTCTTAAAGATTTATAAGCCTGTGAGTGCAAGAGTTATGTTTTTTTGTTTGTTTGTTTTCTTTTGTAACAATCCTGACACAGTTGTTTGGCAATGTAAGCGTAAGCCATATTGTTCATATTAGCATGAGGGATGGGTTCAGTACAAAACTAAGACTAATTGTTTCTGAAATCATTATGAAAGAATATATGGCTGTTTATGAGACATCAGCACAGGCACTTCAACTCTTCCAGATATGTTTGTAAAACATAATTCTTTTATTAGATATTAAACCAAGTTACAACATTTTTAATAGATCTTAGCTATTCCATTGGATTATATTAGGCTGCTGTACAGACATATTTAAGTAATTCAGGACCTCAGAGACCTGGATTGAGATTGCTGTGACTGTGGTGAGTTCTCTCACAGTGCAGCACCATTTTAAAAGACACAAAATAATTTGCACTTTAATTTGATGCAGGCATAAAATGAACTATCTGTGAGTTAAGAAATCCAGAAGGTAATGTGAAATAACATTCTGAGAAAAAATCAAATGTATCTTTAAGGAAAGGTTTGTTAGCTTTGTAATAGTGAACAAATCAGGGTGTAGATCCATAATGGTTAAATTTTATTTGGATATGACTGATGGCAGACATGCATACATTTGCTGATTTATAAGGAAACTCTCCTTCCCCTAATCCATGATGATCTAATTATTTCCAAAAGGTGGGTTGATACTTCTTTAAGTTATTACCATTCTGGGTAAGTACTCCCTGGATAAATATAAACCCTGGAGTTCATAGGCCGCCATCCTGGGTTTAGCCTCTGAAGGGTTGCTATCTTAGGTATCCTTCAAGTATGTTGTCTGATTACAGGTGCCCCATGATATGGTTGCTGTTTCTCATTCTCACTCGAAATCTCTGGTAGACCAAATTGCCCACCCCTTTTCCCCTGCCTTGGAGGTCACATCCTCATGCTGCTCTGCTCATCTTTGTTACCCATCTTCCCAGTTTAGAGCCATAAATAATGCTTGCTTCATTTTCCCTCAGTTCCTCCATCTCGTCACCCCTTTCTACAAGAGCAAAATCTTTTTCAGACTAGAGGCTCATAAAACAGAAAGCTTTTATTTCCAAACATCTGGCTGGCTGGGACTTCAAGCGCAGCAAAGAAGGATGTGGCTTGAAAAAAATAAGGGATGTGATAATCGGGCTTGAGAATGTCAGAAGAGATATGGTTGACTCTGGAATGGAGTCAGCAGACTTGGCCTTGGCATGCTCTGTGGTCTAAAAATATTCTCTTGGAAATATCAATGGCTGATTATTAAAAGAAAACGTGAATTTCATGAGAAAACTTTGATTTTTTTTGTATATAAGTATATATGTATGTCAGGGCAAGTATAGGCTATTCTAGGACTTTTATGCCAGAAAGTTCACGTAGATCTGGAGATTTTGCATGACATGTTTATTTTTCATATTAACATTAGCAACTATCTCTGGTATGTTGCTTTGTACAGCAATCGAAGCAATCCTGGGAGTCCCTTTGGCATATGCACTTTCTTAGCTATAGACAGTGGCAAATAATAGTGGTTTTTTTTCATTAGTTGTCAATTCTAACCCTGTGGATTAGGTTCTAAATATAACAAATAATATGAATTGTGTATTAATGTTCAAATTATGTAGCTAACCTAACAGAGGTAATAAATTATGCTTTCTATGTCAATATATCACGTGTATCATCTAGGAATACAGACGCTGTCTTTGCCTCAGGTACTATCAAATAAATGGTATTTTGCTAGCAGTATCACAGAAAATAGTCTAGTGAGTAGATTAGATCTATCTAGTCCAGATTACCTACAACAAGAATCATCTCTCTCTTAATCATGCCCCAAAGATCCCTACTTTCCCCTTTGTTTGGAGAACTTGCTCCCAGCTGTGGTCTACGGTTTTTGGTGCTCTTTTGTCTTGCACAGTGAGAATCTGCTCTGCAGCTATGCCAGGAAGGGGCAGGGAGAGGTCAGTCACTCCGATGTATCAGTCCAGGCTTGGATTTACTGGAGAAGGGGACAATCTGAGGATGCACAGGTTGGGATTCACTGTGTCTTGTGGCAGGGGAATACTAACACTCTGCTGTCCTCACCATTTCCATGGGACCGGCGTTGGGCTGAGTCTGTTTTTTAGCTTCATGAGCAATACTCTAGCTGCAGGACAGCAGACAACCCAGTGCAGACCTCAAAGCAGGCATGCCTCTGCCATGAGCTGTAGCTGCCCTGCTCCTCATTAACAGCGCGGCTGTGCCCATGGTGAGGTTATGTGAGGTGGCAAAGCCATAGCTGGAGACTAGTAAGGCCAGTCTCTGGATGGAGAAGGCTCAGCTGCTACTCAGATGAATGGGGTGTGAAGTTGTCTGGTCTACTGATGCAATATGATCGTCTAAAAATGAAGTGGTATCACCGTGGACAGCAAGAAAAACATCAGATTATTTGTAATCTCTGCAAGTGCAAAATTAGTACCTGCACCCACTCAGTGTACATGACTGACAGAGATGGTAAGGACTGTGAATCCATAGGAGGACTGTGATTTAGACACGTTTAGTGAGGTCCTGTATTCCTCTTCCAGTCAGACTTCTCAAGGAGCAGTGAATTGCTTTAGTCAGTCATGTCTGATACTTGTTTGAATGTTATGGTATATGAGTAACTAACCGCTATCCCTCACCGAGAAAAGGATGGAGTGTGGTGCCTCCAGCTACGAGATGACTGTGGTCTTCACTAGCATTTAAGTGCTTCTCCACAAGGAGAAATGATCTTGTTCTGGCCCAGCAACTCTCAGGTTTGTTGTATGACCTGATACTTCATGTAGTCTCATCGGTTCTCTCACAGGTGTGTAATGTCGAGCTAATTGAGACAATAATACTGGAAGAGAATGGAATGAGAGTAAACATTCAGGAGTTCCATCCATTCACTTGCTTATTTAGTCCCTTTTTCTATTAAGTATTTGAACGGTTTCTTTTTCTGGGAAATAGAATTTGGTACAAGTTCAGCTCTTTGTTTCCTACAAAAGTATTCTCTTTGGGCTTGTCTGTTGCTTTCTGTTTCCTGTTGTCCTCTTGACATTGGTGGTTACCACACATTTATTTGTGAATTGAAAATATATATCTGTGGATGGGCTGTCTTTGATCCTGAAGAACACTTTTTCCCTTGCAGAATTCGAATGACCTGTGATAGTTACCTCACTGCTCTTTCCAAGACTCTGGTGCAGAACAAACAGCCGTGCAAAAGAGCAAAATCAATTCACTTGACTGATATCAAGCAAAAAGCCTTGGGGAGAGGGGATGTAAAATCAGGTCTCTTCTAATCCACATGCCCTGGCCCAGCCACTTTTCTGTGATGAAGATAGTCAGAAGCATACAAAGAGATGTTTAATTCTGGCAACTGCGAAGTTCATTTTTGGGTAGCAAGGTTCATAACTCTTTGATTATGACAACAGGAATATGAGGTCTCCCTTTTAATGTAAATCACAGGAGACTTTGAGGATTACATCTGAATTAGATTGCAGCCTTTGTTGTGTTTTGACAGCTCTTTGTGCTGAGCTGTCACGGCATTTTTTTTGTTTGCTTTTGAATGCAATGATGGGCTTGTAGCCTCCAAATATGCTGGTTGCCCCAGAGGCAGCCTTGGAGGATGTGCCCCCAGCGAAGCCCACTCTCTCAGTAGGTCTGGCAATGCTCATGCTTGGCTCAGCAAATTGAGGTAAATGGGAGAACCCTGGATACATTTTGGATGCTGGAAATCGTGGTAGAGGGGTGGTAAGAAGGCGGCTGCCCTAAGCAGGGCTAACATGCTGTAGGGACTGATAGAAGCAAGTACTGTTCAGTAAATACTTTGTGTGATTTGTGTAACACCTTCTTCTGCAAACGAACTGAAGTTGGTGGGAGAAGTGGATGTTTTTTGTTTTATGCTTTTGAGCTGTTCAGTGTTGCCTTCCACTTCTGTGGTTGTCTGCTAGGAAATTTCCAACTTATAGCAGCCTTTTAGAATATTTTTCTCTATATTTTTTTTTAGTGCTTTTTCTAGGCATTAGTAATAGTTTAAATCCTACTGCCATGAAACATAAAGTGAATGAACAAGGAACTGAATGGAAATGTATGAAGCGATGATCTTAAACTTAACAAGCTTGTTGTTTTTTCACAAGCTGCCAAATAAATCCTGTGTGGTTTATGCTAGAGAGGTCAACGTTCTGCAGTAGGAAATGACGGGTTACATGTCTGTATTCTCCTGGAGTTCATCTCAATTACTGGATTTGTCAAACATGACAAGCCTGAATGACTGTGTGGTGAAAATAGCACGCAGTTTGACTATTAAAGTAATTGGAGCATTGACATTTAGCCGAACTGCAAGAGAATTGCAGTAATAAGTCTGAGGAGAACAACCACAAGCAAAGCAGAGAATAATATTTTCATAAAATCTCCAATAAAACAGATGCTTTCTTGTATTTTGATTAACGAGAATTCCAGTGTCTTTTATTGTTTACATTCTAGTTCAAAAAGAAGATTTTGAGGGGCTTTTTTTTAAGAAATAGGAATATCTATATAAATGGAAAATCCATGCATTTAGTATGCATGGTGATACAATTTTAATATTGTTACATATTGCCTTTATATGTTTAATGCATTCATTATTGCATATATTAAATACAATGCGGTTATGTGTGTGTGTGTGTGTACACATACATATGCAGAAAGTCATCATACAATGATGATCACAGAATTATTTGATGAATGTGCCAGTCACTTACTGGCTCTTTACTCACTACTCTGCTTTGCTCAACAGCATTTTTTTCTTTAAACCTGAGATATGAGGCTTCAAATCCATGACCTGGGAAATATCCAAAAGCTTTTTTCAAGCATTGAAAAAGATGCTTTACACTTACGACTTAACTCTGTCCTTTTTCAAATTTGTGTATCAGTGGAGAGGATCATACATACGCATATATATACCTTACAAAGAAGCAATTCTCCAAAATACCTATAAAATATTCCTTGTAGTGCCCACAGGCAACAACATGAGTAAATTAAGCCATCCACAAGTGATATCAAAATATTTTTGTATCATGCTCTCATATATTTGCATCATGCATGTGGAGTGTGTGTGTGTACTTTTATATCTGTTTACAGCAGTGTCAGTTGTTTTTTGGGTGGCAATCAGGGTAGCTTTTTGACGTGGTTTTTGACCTATAAACTAGTCATTTTGTGAGTTAATCTTGTCTTATCTGAATTTTAATGTACACCATCCTTTCTCATAAGTCTTGAAGTGGAAAATGAGAGCTTTGTGAGGTCGCTTCTGATTTGGCCCTAGTGTAATAGAGATTGGATAATTTTCCTCACAGAATGAGCTCTTATTTGAGTGCTTGAGGGGCACTACCCTTAGCTAATATATAAGCCTGTTCACTTTTTGACGCCGGGGTTGCCTGTCATCTCTTATTCTTGTTGACTGTCCCTAGAATCCTTAAGATGCAAATTCATAGAGAAATGCTCCTCAGAAGAAGGAGTTTGAATAAAAGGAAATGAGTAAAGCGAAACCGCAAGCCACTACCTTCTCTGGAGTACCAAAGTCTGGTTTCCTCAGATTCATGTATTCAAGCTGAAACTTCATCTTGTTCTACATGCCCAGGTCTGTCGTTTTTGACCCTTATTAAGCATTAAACAGTTTTAATGCATTAAATCCTAAACGAGACAATTGTAACTGCTAAGGTTAATGTAGTGTCCCGAATCAGTGACTCGTAGCAGTCAGCAGCCAAGATGGACTATGTGACCGTGTGCTTCTTTGAAGGAAATGTCCTCCACAGGAGAAAGCTCAACCCTATTACAGTAGAGAAGCGTCATGATTCCTGTTCAGGCACAGGCCAAAGTTCTGACCAGGCCTAAGCGTTCTCACTGAGAGCAAGAAAGAAGCAGGCAGGAGGGTTGTGTAAGACGATGACCAAAATTTGCTTCAGGAAGGCTTAAGGTTGTGTGGTGGCCAGAGACATTCGAATAAGTCTCTCCCCTTCCAGTTGTGTAAGGATTTTGAAGACCATCTGCAAAATCCCAGGTAGGAAGAACAGTCATTTCCAAGTATTTACCGAGTTTAATTTTTGATTAGCATCACTGCTGCAAGGGCTAAAAATAGTAACTCTAAAATGTAAGACTGCTGTCACTTAAGACACAGGAGGCTCAGAATTTATTTTGGTAAAGTCTACGACTGTTTGTAAGAGCCAAAACCGTGTAAGTCTTGCCAGACTGAACTGCCTAAGGGAAAACTCCACCTTGTTCAGCAAAGTGAGCTGCAACAAATTCCATTCCAGAAATTTGTCAATGTACAGGGCAATGAAAGAAAGGCAGTCCCAATATATGTTAGCAACTCCTCTTGGAGATAACATATGGAGCTAATGGAGAGCAGGTCTGGGTTTTGCTCTCTGGTCTATAGTTGAAGAGCTCTGTCAATTCAGACTGACAATTTAAGGGTTTATCATCAACTTTTCCCTGCCTATCCTTCATCCTGTGGTAATGGTAGCAGAACAGAGCACGCTTGCTCCACCATCACAGCAGCTCCCAGCCCAAGGAGGCTGTAAAAGCACCTTCAGGTTTTGCTTGTTGATAAGGCAAAGTGTGAGCCAAGTCTGTTGGGGACTTTGAGTAGCCACCTCCTCAGGGTTGTGTGCGGTAGCGAGGCAGGAATAGGGTGAGAGGCCTGGTAACCCCTTCAGCTACTGCAGTTCAATCCTGTCGGTCTTGGGGATCCTTACTGTGCAGGGAACTTTTCTCTTCCAGTGTCATTGATCAGCACTTTGCTGCCTTCGGTTGACGTATGGGCCCTATGTTGTCTAATAAGTGTAGTCTTCTTTTAATTGACTTTCTGTGTAACAGATCCTGTCAAGTGGTAGAAATTTGATGGCTAGGAAGTAAGCATCAAATATGAGTAGTAAGTAAATAACAATTCAATCAAACCATACTCATCCACTCTTATTACTTTGGTGTTTTCTAAAAGACAAGATCTTAATTTGGCTCCTGTAACTATGTCAGCAGTAAAAATAAATGCTATCATAGAATCATAGAATCATAGAATCATAGAATGCCTAAGGTTGGAAGGGACCTCTGGAGGTCATCTAGTCCAACC
>JAWLRI010000002.1:4095431-4159671 GCA_034781795.1 Crypturellus tataupa
CTCAGCCTTCTCTTCTCCAGGCTGAACAGACCCAGCTCCCTCAGCCTCTCCTCATAGGGCAGATGCTCCAGGCCCCTCATCATCCTCGTGGCCCTGCGCTGGACTCTCTCCAGCAGCTCCACATCCTTCGTGTACATGTGACAAATTACTAACGATGCAGTCAGCATAAACCAGCATAAAGCAGCTGTACAACCCAAAGCTGAGTCTGTACAGTCTGGAGTCATTCTTTAAAAATGGATATGTGATAAACATAGGGATGTGTTTATTTTGGTTGCAGTACTGTGATTCTGCAATTTGAATGAATTCTAAGCTGGGGAGATTTACAGCGTCTGTGTGTTTGTTTTTTTGGGGGAAAGGGAATCTTTCAGACATGGAGATGGTCAGAGGGCATTTTGCAGGTGTACAAGTTAGCTAGAAAATGTTTCCTATTGCAGTGTGTGTTACTTTTATGGGAAAAGGTGGGCAAACTTAGAAATCTCCTCCCTTCACCAAGGCACAGTAAAGCTTTTACGGCAAACCATACCTACTTATGAGGTGAGGCTAGACTTGGTCTGGAAAGACACATGGGCACATTATTATGGGAATGTGCTTCAGCAAGTACTTACATTTGAGGATGGAAGCACCTGAGTAGCTCCTTGAAAGGAAGAGGCCACCTGGGGCTCTGCTCAGGAGAACTCCCAAATGTTTGCTCGTGGACGGGAGGGATTGATTCTCCCTTCTGCTGTTTTATGTGGGGCACAACTTAGTCTCTTTTTGTAGGACAGATTCTATTGCCTGTAGCAACCAGGGAGAAACAGAGAGGTAGGAAAGGTTTGAAGGAAAGTTCCTAACTGAACTTCTGAACACGCTGCTGCCATGAGACGGCACAATTTAATCATCATGATTCTCCACTAAAAACATGTGAAAATGCAGTTTTAAGTTTTATGGCATGGAAACTTTAGGAGTTTCTGCTGAGTTCTGCTTTTGCATCTGGAATCCCTTTGAACCCATCACTCAGGTCTGTGGGCTTAGATCGCTCATAACTGAAGAAAGCTGTCGCTCATGCAAAGCCTACAAAGGCAGAGCTCCATTTCATACTGATTTATTACTAGCCTCTTCTAAATAATATAACTCTCAGCTATCTTTGTTTTTTCATAAGAAAAAAAAAACTTGCTTTCATTTTTTGTGTAGTTGGGTTGGGTTATTTAAAAAGAATATGACAGTCAAGCTTCAAAGAATTCTGTGCAGTACGTTTTTAATCTGCTGGTTTTAATGAATTCTAGTCACTAGGAAATATCATTATGTAGGTCAGATTTTTTGAATATTGTTTTTCTGTGGCTGTGCATCCTGCTGTGCCTTCTCTAAAATGAGCTCCCCGATGTTGTCTTATTGTCTTATTTTTTTCACAAAATGAAATGTAGAGTTTCATTTCCATAAAGTACCAATGAGGCCAAATGCCTTGTGGAAGTCTTAAGAAGATGGGACCTTAGACTCCCTAAATGCCTGTGCCAAGAGATCCCCAAGAGGGGACCCCAAGCAGTGCTTGCCCTAAAGCCCCGCCAGGTCTGTGGCAGAGTAGGACGTTGTGCCAGGCCCTCTAGCTCCCATCTCACCATCTAGCCATTACTTACATGGGATTGATGCATAGCTGGTGTAGGAGGTTCGGGTTTAGAGGCATTTGCTCATGACTGAGTCCAGCCTGGCAGCTTGAATCCAAATCATTGCCTCCATATCCAACTATTTACACCAAATGTTTGTGCTGCCAGCTCCTCCCGCACTGAGCAGCATTAATATTGCCGTATCATGCTGTCAGGAGAGAACTTTTTTTTTTTTCCCTAGTAATTTGAGGTGGAAATAATGTTCTTCTGGGCCTGGAAGCCCTCCTCATTATTTTGAAAAGAACTTCTCCAGCCCTTCTAAAGAAAGACCGTGGATCAGTATATTTCCACAAAAGAACATTACATGGGATACACAAAATTGCACAGGGAGTCCTAATAGGTAATAAAAAATACTGTGTGCATTTTCTTAAGCATATATTGGACAGGAGGATTATTTTCAGGTCACTAGATAAATTAGGCTGTCAGAAAATTATCCTTTGCACAGAGCAACCTGTAAGTACTACTGCCAGTTTTGTCCTTATGAAGTGGTTCTTTTCTCTTTTTTTTTTTTTTTTTTTTTCTGGAGCCACAGAAATACTAAAACTTGTTGCTAATGAGATTGTGGCCATTTGCTGTATGTGGGGGTTTAATTTCTTGCCGTGCCTGTGGATGGTCTGTTATGAGCAGATCAAAAGACAGGCTCATTCTCTGATCTCTCTGGATAGCAAGGGAACCGATGGGGAGCTCGCGTCTCTGCTGCGTAAAAGAAAGACTATGTGGAGCTTGTGGTAGCAACCGCACCAAACGTAAACACAACTGTCACGTCCCAAGGAGTTCTGAGCTCTGTGAATGCTAATTCAGATTATTTGTCAGTCAATATTTGAAGCTGGATTGAAAGAAATGCTTTGTGGATGCTGCAAGTTTGCTACCGGTGTTGAAGCACAGCAAGGAGAGAAAGCCTAGAGATACAAAAGCTGGGGACCTCAGCTGAGAAAAAAAGCCTTTAAGCTGTTCTGTAGTTTGAAAGTTTAAAAGGATTGTGAAGTTTCTTGCTGGCCCCCTGCAAAAGCGGAAATTAAGGAGAATTTTGCTATGTGTTAAAGTGCCAGGCAGCCCATCTCTTACCGCAAAGGCAGTGCGTGAGGACCCAGCTATGGAAACGCAGGGTACAGGGCTAGTAGCAGTATAGGAAGATAAAAGCCCCCTTCTCCATCCTTTGTCAGCACCATAAACACTGGCTTCTGTTTTGTTATGGAAATTCTCATTAAAGGCCAGCTGTGGTGGTGGTGGAATTACTTTTATTTGAATCCATTGTGTTTGAGCTGAAGACAAATGCATATCCTTAGAAACCTCTTGTATCTTTTTATTAAAGGTTACAGTCCTTACTGAAGCAAATTTATTTGGGCATCTCTGACCACTGACATTTCAAGATCAGGACCCTTGAGGTTCAGTCTGTAGAACAAAATGTTACGATGCTTTTGTTTTTCCTTCCTGATTCATGCACGGGGCTGCCCGGTGCACCAGCAGAGCTGCATCCTGCCCTCCACAAAGATGCTGTGCAAGCTGCAAGGTGGCATTTAGGGAAAAATGTCTTTTTCCTCCCTTTCTCTCATACAAGCAAGGTGATGACTGCACTGGGGAATGGGCGGTATCTTCATGAAAGTATTTTTTTATATGCGTTTTATTTATTTATAGAGAAAACAGAGTTCAGAGTTCTTCAGCAGTACGCCCTGCCCTGGCCTACTATTTCCATTCCTATTTCCATTCTCTAGAGCATCCTAAAGCCACAGCAGTGACACAGTATTTTCGCTCGGCAGCTCACCTTTAAGCAAAGGCAGCGGCCCGTTAAGGCGTATGTATCATCAAGCCCTGTTAAGGAACGGCAAAACACTCGCACGCAAGAGCTGAACAGCAATAGCTCCAGGGCAAATGCCTTTAAATTTGTTAAGAACACCAAAGAGACAATATTATCTTTAATAAGTCTTAATAGGCTGTGATGAATTTGCCCCAACTTTTCATTCCATTAATTGGCTCTGTAACACCTGACATTGTAGCAAATTAATCTTGCACTTTTTCTTTTCTTTTTACGAGCCTGCGCTTGTGGACATGTAATTTATCTGCACTTTCAGCTGCCTCTGTTGCAGCAGCCATTTATTCTCATGGCAGAATGTGGTTTGCACAAGATGAGCCCGGCTCTTTTACCTCTGATTTTCAGGGATTTAACTTTTGCTTTTGCAAGTAACCATGGATTTGGAAGAACCTTTTTCTTTTAAAATACCTTCCTGTGTTTGAAGCTTCTACAGCAAACATATTTACTGAATCTAATAATACAGTACTGACATTTTTTAGTATTGTAGTTTAGAGGCTGATCTTCCTTGCCTTTTCCTATGCATTGATACCAATAAAATAAATGAATTTACTCTAGCCTTTGTGTAGTCCAACTCAAAACAGTTAGTGAGATCACGGTGGAGAAGGCTTTGTATGTGTTATTAAAGCTGCATATATATATTTAGAGAGAAGATTTTTTTCTGTTAGCAGTTTGACGAAATCTGTGGAGAAAGGTAACTTGTGTAGAATGCAGGAATACATTGTGTGTGTTCATTTATTTTGCTTTCTTTCTTTTTAATTCTGAGGAGAGTTGTGGCCGTGACTCAGATTGATTCAGGACGCTCCGTCTCTGTCCATTTCTTCATGTCCTGCTAAGTTTCTCCTAATGCTTTCCAGGCATTTTCTTCAGGCAGTGCCCTGCTTTTTGGGTTCATATAGCTGGACGCTGTAGCGACATTGTAGCCATAGTTTCCTATGCAAAAAGCACTTTTCAGGACAGCAGAGGTTTAATTCAACAGGAAATACCAACAATACCAATCTCTTTGGCTAAATATCTAAAATATCCTGTAAGTGCATCATCTCGTTAAGTAGATTCCTGCTGGTTTTGTGCGCATACGTGCTCCACTCTGGCTGCCTGCTACTCTGCGCAAAGGCAGCTTTTGTGGCCGGGGTTCTCTACTCACCTCCATCCCTGGTTGCCCTAAGCAGGACTTTGCAGTAACCAGCTCCTGCAACCCATGGTTTGTGACTGAACTTGTCAATCTTTCTTTCACTACCCAACAGCCGGATAAAAATAAAGCAGGAGCTAAAAGGCTAAAATATTCAGGAACGATGCAAGCAAAGAGCATCGTGAGAAATTGCAGATACAGTGGTAAGGAAGCTACCGTGACAGTTCGCTGGTGTTGCAGTCAGCAGTCCCCTCTGCCTTGCAGAGCCCACAGTTGTTCCCCCTCCCAGGCCCATTGTGCATGGGGTCATCTCTCTCCCATTTCTGTGGTGTGCACAAAACCAAAGGAGACATCCAGAGGGTTCTTTCTTTCCTGGTTCCTTCTAAAGTGTGTTGAGGTAGCAGCTTATCTCATCTTGCGCCGGATTTGTGCAAGTCTGCAAAAATAAAACAAGTCCTAATTTTTGCAAGGGTAACAACGATGAAAAGAAGTCAAAACAGAAGTCCTTAAATAATGCAAAGTGAGGCCATATATCTCCGTGGGAGACAGCGCTGCAATTAGCATGTTTGAATGCCTCACTACAAGCGATACTTTGTGAAAATGCAGCGCTTTTTGTGGGAGCCAGCAGTGCAGTTGGGCAGCATGCTGTTAATTAACAGAAGCATTAGTGTAGTGTTTGCTGTGATTTCATCCCCATTTAACAGAGCAGAACCAAGCTGAACAACAACAACAACAACAAAAGGAACAGTCAAGCGAGGACTCTGTTGTAGGTGCTTTTTTTTTTTTTAACTTCCTGAGAACTTCAGTTAAATTATTCCTGTCCACATATAGTGTGGGGTTATAAAATTATGAAGCGTTATTTCCCATTCCCATCTCCCTCCATTTTAAGCGAGTTGTTGTAGGGGTGTAAGATTATTTCTAGCTGTCATAAAGCTTGCAAGTGAACCGGCCAACATTATGTTATTGAAATTTTATCAACATTTTAATGCCAGTGGACAAAAAAAAAAAGAGAGAGAGAGAGAGAAAAGGGCCAGTCTCCTTTGGGTGATGGCTCTGCGTGAAGGTAACAGAAGGTTCCCGCTAATCCTGCTGCCGGCCCAGGTGTTTTCCCCCGCACGGCAGTACGGGGCAAAAAGGCCATCATCTCCTTCTGAGCGGCTTTGGAAGCTCTCTGCACTGCTTGCTGCTGCTGCTGATGATGATTTGCTGAAGCTTACACCATACGAGATGGTTCTCCTACAGAGGATTAGGCAGCACCTCTGCAGCCTCCTAGCACAGCCCTTTTTTTGGGAAGGGGACGGAGGAAGCCCTGGTGGGACTCCAGCCCCAAGTTCTCATCCTTGCCTGGCTGCAGAGCCTGGAGAAGTTGAGCTTTATCCAGGGGAAGACAGAGAGCAGTGGCTTGTTTTCTTGTGCTGTCGTTAGTGCTGATGGAGCATCTTGGGGTCAGAGAAGAGAGAATGTTGTTCTGGGGCTCTGTGTTTCTCACTCAAAACCTGCTGGGCAACAAGAAATGTTCTCACCCCCATAAAGATCGCTCTGTTGTGCTGCGGTTGCGTATCGGTTGGGCAGCACTGAACGTGGGCAAGAAAAGATGATTTCATGACTAAGGCTGGTGAAGAAATCAAGTGATGTCTTTGTGACCGCTGCGAACAGGACTGCGTTTGTAAGCCAAAAACAAAATGCAAGCTACAAAGCTTCCTTGTTTGCTGTGATCAAGTTATATTCCTGCATCAGTGTGCATAGCAACAAGTGGGGGGAACAAAAGAGTCTTTGTCCAAAATAAATGATTACTCAGTTCTTTCTAATTTAGCATAAAGTGACCGTTTATATTCAGGAGCTCAAATGTGTTTACAAATTGTTGAAGAAGCTAGAATTCTCAGCATAATAAGATTACACTTTTAAGAAATATGCGCAGACTAGGGAGAGAGATGGACGTGAAAGAAGGAGGAGGCCGAAGCGAAGGTGGGACTGCTTTCCCTTGGCGTTCGGAGCTGCACAGCGAGGGCTCTTGTTTGAAAAAAATCAGGGTTTGTGCTGACTTGTACCTTGTGTGACACTAATTGTGAAGCAGAGCAAAAGTGGAAGTGATACCAATGAGAGTAATGGAAATTAATGAAGTAAATGTGAAGGAACAGGTTTATTTCTGGTTGAAGAAATTCCCCTGTGTTCCCTAGTAGTGGTGCGTGGCTGGGATGGCTGCAGGTTTAGCTCTGCCAGCCATGGGAGGTGGACATCACAATGTTGTGCAAGGCAAAGAGGGTTCGAGTTTTTCTTTTTTTGTCCCAGGACAGAGACTCTCTTCATATCTGTCTCCATTAGAGCACGAGCCCCGTTGTCAGTGCTGAACAGAGTGCACAGTGTCACACTAAAAAACAGCAGGAGTATTAAATGGGCAGAAACAGACACTTGGAAGTTACGAAAAGATAAGAAAAAAAAAAAGGCAAAAAGGCCAGGCTGGCCACAGGCTCCCCAAGGCTCCTAACACTGTCTGTGCTCTGCACCTGCATTGGGACGGCCTGAGCTCGGGATGTGATGCAATCCCAAGCGTGAAGAGTGCAGGCCCACGGTGGGAGATGGTCGTCCGCAGTAGTCTGTAACACCCAGAGAGGAGGACTCTGCCCAGGCTTGCACATTTAGAAAAAAAAAATCTAGTTGGTCCCAAGAATGTGTTGGCTGGAGGCTGCCAGCCCTGCAGAAGGCAGCAAAGGAGAGTTTGGAGCCAGGTCAGCCAGAGGACAAGGTGTAGGTCACATTTTAAACCATCGAGCTATTGGGGATGGCACTTTGGAGAGCGGGCGGCTGGGAGCCTGCAGTCCTTGTGCCCCTGCGAGCCCCTGCTCCTTGGCACGTGCTCCCCAGCTGAGCAAGAGCTCATCTAGGAGAGCTCAGTAAGCAGCCACAGATGCGAAAGCAGAGCTTTATTTTCCCTGAGCAAGACACTACAGATTATTAGACGCTAGTTATTATAGGGGATTATATTTTACTGGGTGCAAGGGGAGGAAAGGTGAAGCCTAGTGTTGAATCTTAGATCAGTCTTTTGGGACTTGCTGGAAATATTGGTGAGTTTAGGCAGGGCTACTGCTAAATCTGGAGTTCTGGTCTTGATTTCAGCCCATCTCCACAAAAAGACATTACCAAAATTATCAGATTGTCAAAATTATTATGCAAAGCCATGCCAGCATGCAGACACAGAAATGGGACAGGAGAGCTTCCTCACAGGACTGCTCCAACAAGAAAAGTGACAGTTTTATCCTGCTGATAGTAGTTGCTGTTCCTTGCCACACACTTCAGTTTTAAGTATTCTCCTTTAATCATTCTAGCAGCTTCCAGACTAATCAGATTACTCATGTGCTGCTTCCTGCAACACAAAAAAAAATGAGTTTAAATCCACTTCAGGTGAGAAGGGAGAATTCTTAATAACAATGAGCCATCTACTCCACAGTGCCAGCCCATTGCTAACATATATTGGGTTCGCTTAGCATGTCTTTAAGGGTTAGGCATGAAACAGGAAAAAGAAAAGAAATCATTGTAGAGAAGTTACATTTCTCAGTATTAAACCTTGCTATAAGCATTCTGCATATTGTTTCTCTGAGGATGCTGTGGTGGTGGTTTTGAGGACAATGCCTACATGTTATCGTTTCTTTAGGGCTCTTACAAGGCTTCAGATAAAATAGCGGTTTCATTCAGAGGTCAAAGTGTGTTTGTAACAAAGCTTTCAGTTTCTTTAAAAGTCCTAATTAATATATAAAAAGGCAAATTAGAAACATTTATTCGGGCTCTTTTCAGTCCATGTTGAGCATATGGTTAAGCATATGTGCAGAGGCAGAGAAGGCTACAGGAAGGAGAAAATACGAAGAAGGACGGAGGGGAACTCCTTAAACCATGTTTGTCGCCACATAAGACATTTCTATAACCCAAAACCCCTGTGTTTTTACAGGAGGAGGGTGTGCAGAGTCACTGTGCCTTACACTGCACCTTTGTGGGAATTTCCCAATGAAACACAGAAAAGTGAGAATGGTCAGGAACAGTACATCCATCAAAACCAATATATTTTATGGGAACAAAGCTCTTTCAAAGTCTTCTAATACTGTGTTGCTCATCTTGTGTTGATTTACCCAGTGGGCTGCTAGGACTGTGTCAGTAATAGCATGAAGGCTGATGGTAAGGATGGGCAATGGCATGTAGGCTGCCCTGCCGTGAGACCAAGAGGTTGAGCTGGACTGGCTCTGTGGCAGGCACAGGTCTTAAAAATAAAAATAAATACATATATATAAAATCTGAATTAATAATGAATCTGAATGAACTTTTTGTTTGATGTCCCTGAAAATTTGAATATTTTGGCTTCATAATCATATTTTAGAGTATCATCATCAGTGTTTAGAAAGGTTATTTACATTATATAGGAAGGCAAAGCATTCATAAATCAAAGTCCTCTGTACAAACTGTTTAACTAGAAACTGGAATTAATGTGGATTTATCACCATCTTTACAAGCTGCTTATAAACCAACTTTCACTCACTCAAGGAGTACAGTTTATTTTATGATACTGATTTTAGCCAGTTAACCCAATGGCTGAATAATACCTGTTTCGTACATGCAACTATGGATGCCAAATGTAGTACCTTGTGCAGTCAGTTTGATAGGGACTGTGAGTGGTTCTAGGTAAACCTGTAGCCAGATAAATTAATGACAAACACACTTATAAAAAGTTGGTTTCCTTACAGACAAGGAGGGTTAAGAGATAACATTTGTCAAACTGTTCACAAACAGGGGCTGAATTAGCTCCCGACTTCATAGCGATCATATAACCACCACACTATTTTGAGCTTTTGGATTTAATCTCCTTCAGTGCCAACATATGATAAATTGCTAATGTTTTGCAAAAAGTATGCAGTCATAAAGCATCTTAAAACAGGGGACGTATGCCAAAATAAGTGGATTATCATTTTGCATACCAGGAACAAAAGGGACACAAAACCCACCTAATTACATTTATTTGAAATACAAACTCAAATGAAGCCAAGACTTTTAATCTACTAAAGATGTAAATGGCCACTCACCTTGCAGAGTTCAAGGTAATGTTACCAGCATAGTGACAAAGCTGAGTCAAGACTTAATCACTTAAGCTGTCCCACTAAAATAAAGGGTGCTCAGGTGATATAAACCCTCGGTGGCCTTGTAACCTCCCCACCCATGTGCAGCTTGTGTGACTGCGGCTTGGACTAGCAAATAAGCACATATATACCTGATGCTCCATTCCTTATCGCGTTGCACGCTTACTGATAGGGACATGGTTTGAGCCATGTATTGGGTGGGGGGCGTGTATCAGCAGAGCTTTAGCGCCAAAAAGGACCTTCCCTTTCCCATAATCACCAGAGTTATGTCAGCAAAAACATGAGCCTCAAGCCGAAAATCGCATGGTGTGAATTAGTGGTGTTCTGCTTGCTCGGAGTCTCCAGACGAGCGGAGAGGCTGCCCTTGGGGAGGGCACTGTTCAGCCAGGTAGGTGGCCTTGGACAGTTTCACTCCCACCCGAGTCCTCGGAGGGAGTCTCTCTGTGTTCTCCCTGCAACTCTTCAGATACGTACCCAGTAAAAAACACTAGGCACAAAGACTTGGGAGGAGCTTCACCTCTCTGCACCAGGGTATAAATGTAGCTCTGCAGTGCAGATGCTGTCCATAGAGGGCTTTCCTGTCCATCTGTGGGACAGAATGACTCATTGTTCACTGCTAGCCCTTTTGCTCTAGTCATCCCTCCACACCCGTGTTTCATTCATGACGAGGCATTGGGAACCAGAGGAGTGTTACAGGACAGAAGTCTTCGTACCTGTGCTCACTGCAGGGCCTGGTGTTTAGAGTAGGGGATGAGGGGGTGGGGAAAGGTAGAGATTTGCTCCAGCACTTGGGTTGCAGCTTCCATAGCAAGATCTGAAAGGGGCCAGAGGGAGAGAGTTTGACTGCTGGATTCAGGTCTTCATGATGCTGCTGCTGTATGCACTGCGAATGTGTTTTGTGATAGGAGATGGAAAGCTGAATTTGTCCCTGTGCAAAAATAAGATTGTTTAAATGAGAACGGAGGAAGTAAAAACAAAGCAACTCAGTTTTCCATGAAAAAAAAATAGTTGTTTTGATGAAAAACTTTCAAGTGGCTTATGCATTTGTGGGAGAAACCAACAAAATGCCTTTTGCAGTAGGCTGGGTTAAGTTTGCTTCCTGTTGATTCCTGCATTACTTGGAGTTGCAAACTGCAAAAACAGATTAGGAATAGGTTAGTTCTCTTCCTTTCTCCATTTCTCAGATGTTTTTGGACCTCCCTCCCCAAAGGTTCAGTTTGCACTCAGAGAGGTGCTGCCCCTGGTTTCCTGTTTGACCATGGTGACAGCTCAGAGGAGCAGGACCTTGTGCGCATAGCCAGCACTGTCCTCTTCTGCTTTGCTTTCTGTGGTTTCTTCTTAGCCATCAGAAGCGCAAAGCAAACATTTTAGTTGGGCCAATCGCACTCTCATGTTGTTGGGCTTCGTCCCTGCCAGAAAGATGGTACTAATGTATCCTTGTCTGCCTCGGTGGCGTAGACCTGCAGTGCTGTGAGGTGCCCGGGATTTATGCCTCGGTTTCATGGAGGAGCTCTGAAAGAGCAGCCTGGAACTCAATGCAGAGCAGGAACCAGCCAAATTGGCATTTACATTGGCAAGAACAATACAATAATCTGACATTCGGGTGTAGATGACTGCAGTAAAATGCTGCTTGCTGCCATACTACATATAATCGGAATATTACCACGGAGCATCGAAGGAGTGTTGTGGCTAACATAGCTGATTTTATCCATGTTTATATATATCTATACCTAGCATGACCAGTATCACAACGATCTTGACTTTAGATTAGAGTACAGGATGTGAAGACACTAAATAGATTCAGTGAATGCTAGTGATAATGTCTGTGTAAAGACAGCGCTTCATCTTTATGACAGCAGCTGAAGACTTAGAAACATTAAGACATGAAAAGGATCCTGCTCATGAACTCAGTATTGAAAAAGAAACAAAGGCTTAGAGCTGTTGCAGTATAGGAAGATCTGATTTGTTTTATAAATTAATACAGACTTGTTCCTGTCAGCAATATTTTGGTGTCATTTTCCAATTTACAGAAAATATATTTATCCTCTTCTTAGTGCCTGTTGGTATTACAGGCGAGGAAGCGCGTGGCTGTGAGCATGCATGCTGCTGAGTAGTCAACATGTTGAACAGCGCTTAATTAAGCAGAGCACAGTGAAGTCTCCCACACCAATTATTTTCTTATCACCTTATTGAGGTGGAGAATAGCTATAGTCAAGAACTAAATCTGCCCATTACAAACAGGGTTCATTTTAATTTCAGCAACTCTTAATTGATTCCACCTCAAAGATGTATAATAAGCTGTAGATGAAAATCAATTAAATAGATGAGAAATCAACATCAGAAAGCAATTTATAAGTTGCTTTCCTTCAATGCTGCCAGAGAAAAAATGGTTCATTTGCATGGAGAATATCAAGAGGAGAGGGAAGAGGGGCTGTTAATGCCCTACAGTGTGGTCTTCTTGTGTTGCTGATCCAAAAGCAACTCCAGCAAGCAGGCTAGCACTTCAGTGACATGTTTTAGTAGAATTAGTTGAGAGCAGTGCTGGAGGATAACCTTCCCATAGTTACTTATTTTTAAAGACAAAATAATCTGCAACTACCATGTGTTGTACGGAAGTAAGATTGGGTAGCACAGCGGGTTGGCTGCATCCAAAGCCCAGCTACTGCAGGAGCTGCCCTTGGGAATGTGCTTGCCGTCAGGGGCCTGCATCACCCAGTTACGTAACCATCTGCGCTTAACCAGGTAAGGAGCCTCCCGTGTCTAGACACTTGGCAGGCATCTCTGCTATTTTTATTGGCCTACATTGTTTGTAGTCCTGGAGGATCTGCTTCATTAGCAGTATAGCTTTTGAAGTGTCCTCCAAAGCGGTTCCTAGGCTCATAAGGAAGAATGGCGGCTGAAAGCAGGTTCAGCTTTGCGGAGACTGAATTTCTCTTGCCCCTGCAGGTCAGGGGAATGTCCTGAGCAGAGCATGGACTGTTCTTCCCACTGCTTGACAAGAGGCATTTCCTGCGCTTGTGACTGGACCAGCAGTGGCAGGAGGAGAGGTTTGGTTTGAGTCTTGTCAGGCAATAAGCTCATGGTTGGCAGTCCTATCTGGGTTAGTAAATTTATTCTTAACCTTTTTGGAGGAAAGTCCAAACTAGAAACAGTACAGCCAGAACTTCCACCTGTTCCTATGTTGTGTTCTTGTCTTTTTTTTTTTTTTTTTTTTTTTTTTGATGGAGGCCAAAACAAAGAGCAAAGTAGCCCATCGTGGCACTTTGATGACCTCAGTCAAGTAAGCCTGCTGGAAAATATTCTCTGTGGCACATCTAATTCACTAGCCCTCCGAGAAATAGGTAGAACTAGTTTCTTAGAGCTGATGCCATAGTAGTGAATTTAACTCCATTAGAGACCATTGGAAAGTAGACCTGGGGTGGCTCCATTCCTGCCTGAGGGAGCTTCAGTCCTGTGCAAAGCAGTGATCCTCTTCTGGCAGCAGAACTGCATTGCTGTTGTGAGTGAATGCTGGAATTTCAGGTCTGAGCCCCAAACCGGGGAGAAAACAAGCTCGTTATTCTGGATTTACCCAAGGAGACATGGTTCTACTTGGTCAAGCAGTTGCTTTCATGAGCACAGACATCATCCTCATGCCTGCTGTGTTAAGTGCTTGTGTCAGCAAGTGTGGCTGTAGCTATCCAATGCCTCCAGAACTCTGGACACTGTCACCCTGCTGTTTCTGAAGCTTTTGCACCTGCTTCATGGTTAGTATCAATGGGCAGTTGATGCAGCCCCAGACTCCTGGTACCTCTCCTGCCAGTTACTCCACCTCCACTGATTTTTTTCCCCTTTCTCAATGCTACTTTCATCACCTTCTTGAAGAAAAAAAAAAGATTCTCATTTAACAGGTCGTGTTAGATGGCTGTGCGTTCCTTCTCTGCATCCTGCTGGTGAGTCCATCCAACACTTATTCAGCACGTCACCAAAGCACAGGCCTAACTTCAAAGCATCCAAGTAGCTGCTGACACCAGCGTTCAGATTGACTCAGCACAGACAAAACCTTGTAGTCATGTTCTGTGTGAATAAGCTTTATGAAAAAGGCCTCTTTTGGGTGGCTCACTGGCCCTGGCAGGCAAGTTATTATTTTAGAATCCGTGTTTAAGGTGTATTCTCTATCTCTTCTGTTCCTACAAACAATCTGGAAACTTCATTGCAAATTCACATGCTTAGTTGATGGATCTGCATGTTCAAACACTTCTCTTGCACAACCCTAAGGACACTTTTTATGAAACATCCAGGGGTCAGAGGTGCCGCTGAATCACATCTGAGCAGCAGTACAATTAAGACATCCACTCCTTTTCCAACAGTGGTCATTGGTTGTTAAACATATGTACTTCTGTTCCTTGGTAACGTTAGCAAGAGGACAAAACCAAGCTAGTCAAACTGTAGTAGCCCTCTGCATGCCTTATGAAGATCTACACAGTCTTCGCCTCTTCTTCAGGCATGACAAAAATAGGGCTTTGTTTATCGTGGAAAGACCTTATTTTCCTCAGTTTTGGTTACTTCTTCAGTAAGTTACTTTGCACTGAGGTCTCCTTTTCTTTTCCTTACCTGTGTGCTTTTCTTTTGCTGTTGGAGATGTTTGCTTTTTGCAGTCGTAACCTTTATGAAAGCAACCAGGCTTCCAAACGTAGTCTTTCATGCTTGCCACATGACTAGACATGCAGACTGCCAAAAAAGTTTTGCTTATCTGATTGACTACAAACAGATCAGTGATAGGGAAGCTTTGAGCTTTCTGAACTCCTCAACACCTCTGCTATATGATGCTCAGGAAAGGTGAAGCAGTAAAATACAGAAGGTACTGTATGTGTTTCCTTTGGTGGCCTTTCTTTGGAGACCTTGTACGTGGACACCTCTGTGAGCCCATCCTTGAGGGTGCTAAGAGTTACCCACCCTGCATGGATGGAAGGTGGGTACCTTCCTACCTTCTGGAGTGAGACAAGATTGTCTGGTCATAGCAAAGTCCAAATGTTTGTGACAGTTAATTAAGATCACACCACTTGGGGAACCTGGCAACTACAAAGCTCCTTAGATGCAGCTATTTGGTTTGCCTCTCTTTAAGAACAGAGGGTCTCCCCATTCTGAGAATTGTGCGGCCTCTGCTTGGATTGTCCTTACAGTAATACCTAGCAAAATACATGTGTCCAAACTGACTGGGTACTCTGTTCAATATTTTGCCATAATTACTATGGTTTGCGTGGAACTTCAATATACAAGAAGAACTCCATAACGCAAGAAAGAACCATAGTCACCAATGGCAATTTCCACTGTGTCGAACAGAAACAGGTGAAGACAGAGGCGTTTTAGAGATGCCTTGCACGTCCGCTGTGGATATGCAGGTGCCCCCGTTCATGGTTCTTCAGATGTGGGAAGTCATCCCACATCCTGGTGGCTGCTGAGTGGACTCCTGAGCGCTCGAGGCTGTAGCAGGCCCTGCACCAGGCATTAACCATTAACTGGAGCCTGGGCTTGCCTGCTTTGTACAGCACCTGAATTAGCTGTTGCAGGTAGCTTCAGATTACTTCATGGTGCTAGAGGATGAGCTTGCAAATGTAGTTCATAGGGATAAAAATTATATTAAACTGATTGAGCACAAAGCTTGGCATCAAATTTGTGCATCATACAGCCTTTACTAGAATGTCGTATGTATTGCATCTATGGACCCCACCTAAGCATTAAAAGTAACAGATTTAGTGACTCTTCTTTTCATGTATCCAATCATCCATCAGAAAACAGCACTTTCAGAAGCACAGAAGCAGCTCGGATTATTTTGACATCTTCAGCAACATGCAGCATAGATTTGTTTTCTCTTTTCTTTTTTTTTTTTCCCTTGTCTCTTCCCTCCCTCCAACTCTGTCTCTATTTCTCTCTTTTCCAATTTATCTGGATTAAACAAGTCTCTGATTATTCTTTATGCCACTACAAATAAAGTCATTTTCAGAAACAGATGTCGAAAGAACCCAGTGAAATAATCCTGGAGGCAGATGCAGTCTTCCATAAGCTGCCAAGCGCATGGTGCAATCAAAGTGATGAAACAAAATGGAACAGGCTGCAGAAAAAAGTAATTAAATTATAGTTCCATTGTAGAAGCACATTTTGAAATTACTGAGATTCAGAGCCCATAATGCTGGTATTATAGTTGAAAGAATATTTGCCATGGGTCATGAACATTTTTTTTTTTTTTTTGTAACAGTTATTAATCATGCTCGCCTGGAAAGACATGTGTAACGTACAACAAGCAGTGGCTGTGGTTGTGCCAAAGGAGGCTTTTGTTCCCTGGGGAGAATCGTATCAAAGGCCAGTGTGTCCCATTATTACATGGGCAAGAGCGAAGCGCAGCATCTGAAACAGGGCTTTTTTTTTCCGATTTCCATGCAAAGTACTGGAGGGGGAAAAAAGAAAACAAGTATTGTATCTTTTTGAATACTCTGTGACCTCTTTTTTCTCTTCCTAAGTTAATTTATTCATTGGCTAAATAAAAATAGTAAAGAAACCTCTAAACCACCCCTCTTCTCCCCAGCTTAAATAATGTCAAGGTTCTTGTAAAAGTGGACGAGACAAGAAATGTGTGAAGTTCTAGAAATTAGAGATGGAAAAAGACCTCATTAGTTCATTCAACTTGGTTTCCTTTCCATTGCAAGGTCAGCCTGTAGGAAAGCAGATAGAAAATTTTCTGATGATTTCTCTCCCCACCTTTTTTTTTCCATTTGTCAAAATCTAAATGTTCTGCACAAATATGTTGATTTACTGTTAAAAATACTAAATGAAAGAGTTGGATAAGGTCTGTCCATATTGCCTTTGGGAGACTGTGAATTTATATCATTTGGCTTTTCCATTTCAAAGTGATATTTTTACTTAGAAATGAATTATAAATAATAAGAATATAACACCAGCAAATTGAAATCTGTACAGGAATTTAATTGTAGAAAAATAATCTCTTTGGATTGACAGACAGTTATTACACCATAGACAAACCAAATTATTTGAAATTCTGACATTTTGCTTCAATTTAGAATGAGAGTAAACCTTGCAAGAATAAAATTCACTATAAGATATATACTCTCTGTGTCTAATTTCTTTTTTAGACCTGATCCAGCATTACCACTGATAAGTGTTTCTGCTGACTTCAGAGTGTATTATAAGGCCTCTAGGAAGCTTTATGCAGCCAATCTAAATGGAAATGCCAGAGGCAATGCTGCTGCTCGAGAATATTATGCAGGCTAAGATGTAACCAAAATTCATTTTGGGGGCAGAAATTTAGCTTTTAATTGCTTCCCTTTTCCTGTAGTTAAGTCATCCTTGCATGAGCCAACCACAATGAGAACATTGCAGGTTTTTTGTCTTTTTGGTTTCCTCCGAGATCAGTGTCCTTTTCCTTAAATGCTGCCTGGCCTGAATACTGCCTTTTTTGTTGCTGGCTAAAGCTCAGCCTTCCTACTTTGGTAATTTTCTTCTTGAAATGAAATCCAGCTTTTTTTTTTTTTTTTAATGGAGTGTCCAGACCTAAATGTGAAGTGGGATATGATTATGTGAACATGGCCACTTCTTCTTCTCCTGCTCTGAAATGAAACGACACAGCGTCTCATCTGCAGTCGGCTGTAACCCACAAGGGTTTTGTATCGTTATGACTAGATGATCTCTAGAGGTCCCTTCCAACCTCAACCATTTTGTGATTAGTGCTTTGAAAATCTGGTTCCCAGTTAAGAATTATTTTTCCCTAGTTGTACTGTCCTGCTTTTCTTCTCATGCTGTTGTCTTCCTGATCCATGTTTCTCATCAGCTCGTCCCCTTTTATACAAGCTCAACCCCACGGAGCTCCAACCAAAGCCTTGCCTTGGGTGGAAACACCCTCCTCCAGGCTCCTCCAGGCAGCCTGTGGCTCCGCAAAACGTGTGTGAACTTGCAGTCTTGGATAACTTTCTTGGAAATGTTGAAATCAATCGAGGAGTTTCTGTGTCTGCGTGCCTGTGTGTGTGCGTATACATATGTATGTACCTGTATATGTATATATTAGGAAGGAACGGAGGAATAGGCGAAAGGACGGATACTTATTGAGCCATTGCTTCTGCTCAGGTTATCTGCAATGAATCTTGTGCGTGGTTGAGCAGGCAGGGTGGAGATGGCTTTACAGTTGGACTTGATGATCTCGAAGGTCTTTTCCAACCCTAATGATTCGGTGAGTGCTGTTTGAGATGATTAGCTCTGCACAGCACCCCACCTGTGTCCTTCTGTGCGTAATCTTTGCACAACTTTAGCCGATGGGCAGCATTAGCGCTCGTTTCTCCCAGCACTAAAGCAAGATCAAGCAACTCACTTCAGAACTTGCACTTTTAAGTCATTAATAAGCTATTTGACTTTTCTAGACTTCCCTTTGACTTTTAATGATCTTCCTGGTTTTACTTAGTTACAAAGATATTGATTTAAGTGGCTTAATTCTTGGCATGCATTTGACTCTCTACTCTGAGTATTGACTGTCCATAAAAGAGTCATTTATTGGGGGTTGGGCCTTTTTTATTTTCTTAAATCTAGTTTCAAATGAAGCCCTGGGCATTTACTGTTTTTATGCCCACTGAGGACTCCTGAGTTTCACAGTGAAGCTCATATGGGACTCTGAGTTTTGACTCAGATCACCAGCGAGATGGTGACTGAGAACCTCATCTTGTGAGAACTGCTCTTGAAGTGCTTCAGCAGGATATTGCAACACTATTTTTCCCTTTTCTTTTTATCCCTGTCAATGACGAAGGCTTTGTAGCCCAGGGCCACATTCGCAGTGGAGTTACCATTGGACCAGCTTCTCCTTCCTTCCTTTGCAGAGTTCCCAATGTGCCCTTGCTCCAAGCAAGCGTGAGGGGGGCCTCCCAGAGAGAGGCTCTTGGTCTTCTACTCTCTCTTAGATACTTAGGTACAGCTTTTTTATGAGTGTTTTTTTTTATTCATCTAGGAAGCTTGAATAGATTTTCAAATCTCAGCCTTCTAAATAGCACAATTAGGATGATTACAAAAATCATGTTTTTTCTTTCTTTTTTTTGCTTGTTTGTATTGGAGATTCAATTCTATCAATATTTATATTTTTTCTGTTTAATAAGGTGGATCATATTATTGTTGTGAGCCTCTTTTCCTTTCACAACAAGCATGTTTTATATGGAATGGAATGAATAACTGACTCATGTTTATCAAAACAGATAGATGTACAAAATAGTTTACAAATTGGTTGGACAAGTAAAATAGATATTTCTATGATGAATGTCACTTGAATATTGAAGGAATTATAAAGATACACACATACATAAATATATGTTTGTTCTATGCCCAGTGGGAACATACGTGATGGATTAATATTGCTGTATTTCTTCAACTCTATTGGGGCTCTTTTTTTTTTTTTTTTGATCTATACAAGGCTATCAGTATTATTATAAGTACTGGCAAAGGAAATTGTAATTCTTATTTGTGTGTGTGCTTGTGAGATCATTTTTATTAAAAAGAAAAATGAAAAATTATGCTGTTAATACTTACTAGATCATGGCTCAGCAATTTAGTATTCATTCACATTTACAGTGCTAAAAAATAGACCTCGGTCTCATTCTGGGATTTAATTATAAGCTACGTATATATACATGCTATATAAAAGTTATTGATATATGTATATAATGCAAATATAACATCTTATGTAAAATATATAAAATACAAAATTTAAGAATGCTTAACCGGGGGGTTGGGAGTCATGGGATTTAAGGGCAGCTAAAGCTGATTTTGTTCCTAAAGAGAAGAGTCCTTGGTAAATCTCTGGGTATCTGTAAGGATGTGTTGTCTCTCCTGGCCTCGGATATTGCCTGCTCCACAGTGTCTCTTCCAGTCTGGGATCGTTGCCTGCAGCTTTCCTAGATATCCCCAAGCCTCGATCTCCAGGTATTCGAGAGCCCCTAGTGCCCATTTGTCACCTGGTATTTCCTGAAGGTGTAACTGTGTTTTGGCAAAGTGTGCACTTATGTATTCAAACACAGCAATTTGATACTCATACTAGATAGGTAACTAATGCTTAAATATTGATACTAGAAGATAATTTTGAACACAATGATGCAATGTTTTCTTTGTCATAAGTTTAGTATGCCATAGATTACCCCAAAAGTGAGTATAGAAATTTTTACTGCAGTCAGCAAAAGAAGCACTTGGCTTGTTAACATGTATAACTCTCTGTTGTTGATAACTTTTAACTGGGGGAATCGTGTGTTGCTCTTTAATCTGTTTTGAGGACTTTTTTTTTTCATAAAACAGATGTTTTGCTTATCTGTTTTTATACTCGGTTGCTGTTCTTCCAATGGCATGTATTTGGTTTACTGTCATAATAGTTATGTGTTGATTTAACTTGTTTTGAACCTGAGCTTTATGAATTTTCTGGAACCTTGTTACCTTCTGTGTTGATTTTGTTCTTGAGCTATTTTCTTTTTTTTTTTTTTTTTCTTTTCTTTAGTGAAAGCCCATTATTTTTTCTTGTAAAGCAAAGGATTCATTTTCCAAAGAAACGATTTGTAGACCATCCCAAGTATCAACTAATTTTAAATGGAGCATGACAGGGTGATGTAATGAAGCCAGGTTCTGCAGATCTTGCTCACTTCATTAAGGAGATAGAGATTACCATTAGCTCTATTCTGGGACACAAATGCTAAGGATAAGAATAAAATGTATAATCTCATTCCTTTGTGTACAGTCCTCTATAGTAATTTGGGAGATGGAACTGTTTAAGCAGAAAGGTTAGCACTGCACCTGCTTCCTTGGCTATTGTTTTTTAATCAGATTCTCCCGGTGAGGCCTCTGTTTATAACTGAAGAGCTTCAAAGCATGATTTATCCTTTTCTAAACAATTATTGCAGGGACAGAAATCCTTTGAAGAATTATTATTATTACTGATTTGTTACATTGGGCAGCCTGCAAACCTTTTGTTCTTAGTGATCACCCAGCGGTATAGGAACAGTGGATGTCTTCATCCTTCAATGGATATATAAACTGACAAAGTGTATGTTTAGCTCATGTCCACTCTTCTTTTATTTCTTTGAACACCAAGACGATAAATAGCTGGTGATAGCTATTACATTTACCATTTCTGAAAAGGAGTTCCTTGAAGGAAAACGTTTAGATTGGAGCTGGGATCACTTTTGATTGTGCTTTGAGTTTTGTTGTTTTTTTTTTCCCCAGTGTTTTTCTATATAATTATTCTGCTTAGCCCTTTGACATCCAAGGATATTACTTCCAAGAGACAAGCCATAGATAATAACTGCTTAGCTTATCAAAAAAACTTGAAAGCCACTTACTTATTCTTTCCATGAGCCCTTCATCACTTCATGTCCTGTAGTAATTCTCTTACATTCCCTTCAGTCTTCTTTTCCTCAGTCTAAATGAAAGAATAAAATAATAAAAGTAGCATGAATTAGTCCCGAGAGAACTCTTACTTTGCTGAAAGTGTAAGTCCCTTCTTCTCATCCTCATCATTCAATTCCAGAGAGGTCTTCTTCCACCTGCAGAACTTATCCTCAAGAAGACTTAGCTACAGCCTTTTCATGGTTGCCCGTGTTTCTCTGTCTGTCTACTCACTTCTTACAATCTTCTTTTTCTTTTATTTTTGTGATAACACTTTGTTATCTGTTTTAAAGAGCAACACTTTGTTATCTGTTTTAAGAGTTATTCCTAATTAAACCAAACTCTGAACTACTGTCTTGATAACATCAGTGTGTCACTGTCTCTCCATAACTGCTGAGAAGCCTCTTTGTCCATCTTTGGACAAAGCATCCTTATCTTAGTTGCCTTGTTCAGTTCCTTGTCCTCACTTCCCGCTCCCCTTCCCTCTGGCTTGATCGTCTGCTAGTTATCCCTCCTTTGGGATATTTTCTTATATTACTGAAGTGACAGGTTTATTGTGATAAACTGGATATTCTCATGTTCTGCCTATTTAAGTTTTCTTCTTCTAAACCTACTGATACATGGGAACTAGATGACAGAGTTTAAGCAAATGTCCTCATTTGAGTTATACTTGGCTTCTACTGAATATCATGTAATTTGAATATCACTTTTCTCTTTGTCAATTTTTTTTCTTTCCACTTGATTTTGTCCTTTTGAATCTTACCTGGAGATTATTCCTTGCCTTCTTTATAATTACATCTTTCTATCGATGATTAAGCATCATAATTAGATTCAAGAGTCCATTTTGAGGCTCCGACTCAGGGAATACCCTGCGGGATGCTCCAGCCGTTCCAATCTCTTCTGCAAAGCCCAGGGTTAACAAGCATACAGAGTAAATTCTGCCTTTCTTGAACTTGTTTAGGCAGCTCTTACTGCGACTGCCTGATATCTACCTTGGAATTATGTTGATTTTCTTTGTCTCTGGCATCCCTGCCTCCTGTGAAGTTACCAGTTTTCCTATCCTGTGTGCCAAAGAGCTCACCTTAGAGATTTAAAGCGTGTATTTTTTTTTCTTTTTTTCTTTTCTCTCTTTTTTTTTTTTTTTTTTTTTTTTTACACTGCAGCCATATTCTTTCCTGCTGTCTCCTTATTTTCTTGGAAGGGGATTCAGAGGCTTGAAAGACAGAAGGGAGTCATGATGCTGACTTTTCCTGGCTTAGGCTTTAGGCTGCTATCTTAGCCTCAGCCGTGTGCCTCTTGGATCCCTAACCTCCATGTGCGTGTGCGTCACTGCCCTTCAGCTAGGCAGCCCGTCTTGCAGCCTAGATTAATTCAATGAAAGATTTTAGAAACTGTGGTGTTATTTGTAGTACTCTGATAAACACAGAGCTGAGCTGTGTGGTGCTCTAACCACTTAATCTACCAACAATTATCAAAATATTTTGTTAGAAAATGGATAGCTTTTGTGTAGTGAATAGTGAGCATAGAGGACATCCCCATTTTATTACAGCTTGGGTTATCCACTGTTGATAATACATGCAAACATAGACTTCTATACAAAAGCCATTTGCACTAGATCAAATGTCTGTTTTATTGATTTTTGGATGCATGTGCCCACCTAAGAGGATTTTTCACTTTTTGTATGCTAAACAGCAGTGGGAGCATCTTCAAATGCTCATCCTCAGCCTTGCAGGCAGCAAGGATCTGCTGTTTGCTGGGACCTGTCCAAAGGGATCCGACTGTCCTTGGCGCTTTTTCCTGCTTGTTGCTCTGAGCTGCAGAGCCTCTGATTTTCCGTTCGATGTCCTGGCCCTCAGCCCTGAGATCAGAGGGGACACTTCGTCCAGCTGGTCTTCAGGCTCTGCCAGCTCTCCACTGAAACCCTGGTAAAATGTGTAAGACCTCACTCCTAACGTTCATCCAAGCAACTGGTGGTAGCCACTTGTGGGATGCTCTCTCTGCTGCCTTGTGGACACTCTGAATTTCCTCTGGAATCAGGAGAAGTGTCCCAGATGGGTTGTTCTCCTAGTCCATCTGGCTCATCTACCCAAGCCACTGGAGTAGCCCTGGGGCCTCATCACATACAGCGTGAGAAAGATACCCTTTACATATCTAGCATAGCATTTGCTCACGTAGGTTGGCACACATAAGGCAGAAGCATAATAAATTGTTCAAAGCGCTCATTTTTGCAAAGGAGAGGGAAGTGATTTTTCTGATTAAATATTCATGATGTGCTCTATATTACAGAGGTATAAATACATGGATGTATGGTTGCATAGGAAACCTGGTAGAAGAAACCACTCCCTTCCTAGTGCCGGATCAGACATCTCCCTACCTGCAGTGATCAAGGCCACAGCACATTAGCCTTGGAAGAAAAATTACTTTAACTAGTTAAAAATAATAAGATACGATAACATATTTTATTTTGATCTCTGTTTAAAACTGGAATATTCAGGTAATTAGCAGTCTCCTAGGTTCACTTTACCAAGCTGTAAATGTTTTACTGAAATAGAGGGACTCCCAGGGCACCTGGGACAGCAGTAAATGATCTGGTAAAAAGAGCCCATCTTTCTTTACGGTGAATGTATAACTTTCATGTATTTCCTCCTTATTATGTGAGATTACCTTTCTGAATTCATTGCCTTTGTGTCTGCCACAACTGCCTAACTCCTTGCACACAGACATGTGTTTGGCCCTCCGCAAACGTCTGTGCTGCTTCTCAGCACCAGGTGCCACAATCCAAGCTTGTTGGGAGGAGAGGTAGAAGAAAAATACTGACAAAAAATGCAATGTTCAGTGGTATATTTACCAAATTTTGTAGGACAATTTTATTTTTAATCTGTTTTTAAAAAGAACCCAAAAGGCATTTTGCCTAAGTTGTTCACCTAAAACTAAAAACACTTTTTTTCAGGATTCATCTGGGGAAGGTTAGGATTTGGCATTGGCTTCCTACAAAAGGTATTCCCTCAATTTTTCTTTTTTCTTTTTTTTTTTCCTATTGTGATCATAACTAACATCACAACATTCAGCAAAAGGCTGTGACAACTGTGAATCTGTATTTTGTATGGGATTATTTTTCTTGCATGGGAAAAATTTCATTTGAAACTTAAAGGTTTACCCTTATTACCAAGCTCTGAACCAACAGAGACTTGGTCCTTTGTAGACCTACCTGCTAGTTGAAGGGCATCCACTACATGAAAGATTCATAACATCCCCATAGCTCCTGTAGGTTTCTAAACATCTCAGATGGATAGTTTTTCTATGGGAAAATCAAAAATGTGGAGCTGCATGCTTTCATTTATATACAAAACCATTTGTGTTGTTTCCTTGACAAAGGTGAGCAGTAAATGCTTCACTCCTGCCTGATCTTCCTTTGGAGCCATCCCTCAGAAAGCATCAAGGAGCAGGTGAGCCCCATGGGGCTGTTCCCTCTTAATCTGGGAACAACCATGGTTGCCTCCTCCATTCCTCTTTCTGCGTTTGTCAGAAGGGACAGTTGTATTCTCCTGTTTGTAGATTCAACTGTGAGACCTGCTCCAACCTTAAAGAAGGAGAATACAACCCAATACTCTTCTCCGTTATGTCCTGCCAGCTGGGGCCTTTTTCCTTTTACTCTCTAGACTACCTGATGCATTGGGGCAGAGCCAGGCTGTTTCTGGCTCTCTGTGGCCCTAGAGATTCCTGCAGAGACTTTAGCAAAAACTGCCTCTTTCGGGGTATTTTCCAAGGCATGAAGGTCAGGTGTGACTTGGCCATTAGCAGATTGGGCTGAAGCCAGTGCTTATGCTCGGCCCTCAGAGGAGTTACGCTCTGGGATGCTCTTTCCATAATACATAAAATCTCTAATGAGGAAAAATGTCAGTCAGCAGATTTAAGGCAGGTAAAATGGACTGGTTTTCCTCAGATTAGTAATGAATCTGTGACACCAGGACTTTTGGAGACCATGGGTATGGATTGAAGGGATTAGACAAATCTGTGGAGGGCTGGTCCATCGATGTCAATTCAAAATGTCAGTCTGAATACAGATACTCAAGATGATCCTTGATGGCTGATTGATGGTAGCCCAGTGAGTCTGTCGAGGAGCACTCCATCCATATTTCTTTTGCTCTTCAAACATCGTCTTTTGACCTCTCACGTAGATAACGCCTTGGTCTGGTGTGCTGATTCTTAATGACTCTTAAGCTTGATCAGTTGATGAAGCAATCTCTGCTTGACGGTATTTCTTGTGTTCTCAGGGGATTGATTGTAGGTGTTTCCAGTAGTTTGGTCCCATGTCTGGGCCATCTACACAATGATATGTGAGCCTGCCCCCCTCGTGGATGTTGTTGTCACCTCTGAGCTGTCACCTACAGCGTGGTTGCCCCTCAGCGTGTTCAGTAGTCAAGGCCTGGGCTAGCCAGGCTTTTGGGAAGCTCCAAAGTGCCCATAGACAATATTGTCATTAGTTAGAAACATTCGTTGAGAGGAATTATGTGTGTTTATGGGTTTTATGCTGCATAAGATAGGGGTGAAAAAGACAAAAGATGAATGAGGAAAGCCTGGGCCTTTTCTAGTGTGAAAAATGCCTGCCCTTGCTAATACTCTTTCCTGCCCCCAGTATTGCTTGTGTGAATGTCCTTGTGTTAATAAACTCATAATACTTCTTGTTTATCCCTTCAAGGCCAATCCCCGCATCACTGGATATCCTATCCATAAATAGGATATTTCTGACTTTGCAAATGACTGAAAATCTCCAATTTGTCATTATGAATTAAAGAGCATGTTCTTTCCGCTTAGGGCTGAAGCTAGGCTTTGGTTTTGAAGACATTGAACCAGCTCTGGGCTTGGTAGACAAATAAAAAGTCAGATGGAGCCCAGACTTACAGTAGGAAGTGGCTCTTAATTACTCCAATATCTTTGATAATGTGTCATCTGCTGCTGCTGGTAGAGATCAGTGTTTAAGCTCAGAAGCAATTTCTTTCTAGGTGGAGAAGAAATGAAAATATCTGTTCTGCAAAAGCAAAAAGGGAAAGAAGTAAGAGAGCAAATAAGAGAGAGTAAGAGAAGTAAGAGAGAGAAATTAAAATAGTACTACACATATGTAAAAATATATGCATGTATGTATATACACACCACAGAGATTAACAGAAAGAAATTACTATTCGGAAGAAAACACTGTATTTCAATTTGACGTGCTCAGTATTTTCAGCGGGGTAACATAAGAAGTTAAGAGAATTTTTAAGGTTTCAGTAGGGAGTTTTTCAAGTAATTGGCAAAGGGCTAAAGAGCTGGTTTTCACAATAACCAAAAGAGCCTTTTGAGCACTAAAATATAGTCAAAAAAATCAAAGGAGAGAATGTTAATTGTTTTGTACAACACAGAATTCTCAGTTCAGAGGAGCTTCAACCACTCAATGGTTCTTTCTTTTTTCCCTTTCTTTCTTTGCAGGTTGATTAAGTAACAAGAAGAAGAAAAAAAGAAAAAAACGAAGCTGCTTTCAAGTACAGAAGAGACCAGGCCAGGATGAACACAAAGGACGCAAAAGTGTCTGAAGGAGGTCTCAATGTCACGCTCACCATACGCCTCCTCATGCATGGCAAGGTGAAGTGTTGGGTTGCCCTAGAAGTTGCCTTCAAACTCTGTCAGGGATGGTCACGGAGGTTATGCCTCTTCTCCTCGACTCCAGCCAAAAGCACCACTGCCATCACTGGAAAACCCTCCTCTGCTTTTCAAGGCAGCAAACTTACATTTGTATCACAGTCCAAATTCAAAAATTCTTTTTCAGCCATTCTGACAGCAAAAAAAAAAGTTATGTTATTGGTAGTTATCCATGTTGGACAGACCTTTGCACAAGGCTGACCTGTCTACAGGTGCCATCTTTTCTCACCTTTCTCATCATTTGCTGACTGTCACAGTCTTTTGAAAATAATACAACAATGATTTTTGTGAAGTTACTGTATATGTTGTTTTCAAATAGGAGCATTCTTCATTATTCTGATATAGCATCTGAATATAGATATATATATTTATCAGCATATATTTCTATATATACTGAAATAGCATCTGATATTTCCATCTGAATATTTTGAATATGAAGAAAAACTTTTTACTGTGAGGGTGACAGAGTCCTGGATCAGGCTGCCCAGAGAGGCTGTGGAGTCTCCTTCTCTGGAGATCTTCCAAACCTGCCTGGATGCCACCCTGTGCCACATGTTGTAGGTGTCCCTGCTGGAGCAGGGGGATTGGACTAGATGGTCTCTGGAGGTCCCTTCCAACCTCAACCATTCTGTGATTCTGTGACCATGTTAGAGTGATCCCCTGATAGAACAAGTGTTTGTTCAGGTTGCCCATGGGTTTGATTTAGAAGGTTAGACATTAATTTCACCTCTGTCTAGCACAGCACGTAAGCGTATAGTTAAGTGTTAAATCTGTGCCATAGACACAGTGCCAATTGAATACAGTCACATTTGATAGTCTGATGGCCATTTATTTCACATTGCAAGATCACAAAATGAGTTTTTAATTATAATGTATTTCATGACTTAGTTTTGCAACGTTTATATCAACCAACAACGAAAGTTTTTAGGCTTAGAAATGGATGTTATAAAAAGGAGATATGCTTAGCTCTTTTTTACAAGGAACAATGAAAATATATACAAATTAGATTTGTAGAATGACATATATAAATCTAAAACATATTTTTTACTCCTGGAATTCAGTTTATAAACTAAAAATATAAATATATTTTAAAAGGGAGCATGCTTTCAATTCTGCAGATCAGAAACCTATGGCATGAACATACAATATACCCATATAGGGGGTACATAGGAGACTAATATAGCTCCATCTATATTATACCTGGACCTGTTAGGAAATATAAGATGATACAGTTTTCAATTTAAAAAACTAAAACCTTAGGATATGCCCAAAATACTGTACCATGGATCAAACTATGTATTTTCTCAGAAAATACTCAACCATTTCAATTGGTCATCTTTGGTTGATGTCTGCTTCAGGCAGGGCTCTGGTGTGTAAAATTTACATCTAAAATAGAGAACTATCAAACATATTTATTAACTGTCTCTTTTACCAAACCCACCTAAAATCTGCATGCATTTCTTCACTGAAAATTGCTTCTTAGGGATGTGATTCTACTAAGTCTTGGTCCCAACCTAGAAAAGCATCTGAACACATCTGTATCCTGATAGGTCCCCACTGCTTTCAGTCAAATTCCTGCATGCTTAACTGTGCCTTGAAAAAAAATCACTGCCACGTAGCTCAGGCAGTGCCCAACAGCCCAACCCAAGGAACTGCCATTTTCAGGACACTTAAGCTGTGAATTTTAGGGGGGTATTATTTGATGATATAAAATAATCAGAGAACAAAACAGAAAAGTCTAATGTTCTGCATTGAATGTAGTTCATTGTGTGTGCAAATACTCTTAACTATAATTAATGTTATGTGTCCAATCTTCAATGCTGACATAGCCCCAAGAGTCTAAATTAAGCCCATGAAAGCTGGGAAATTCAAAGAAGTGGGAGTACACCACAGATAACAAGGCACGGCGGGTATACTGTGAGGTCCACTAGGCTCTGCTCATGTATCCTGTTGTGCCAAAGTATTGCAACATCAGAATTTCTTTTGGTGATTAAAGTTGAGCTCTTATAGTTTCTTTGAAGTTATTTCTGTGATTGAAAAAATGCTAATATGAAGGAGCAAAGGCTGTCTGAGCTGATAGGACTCCCTGTGAGAAGGTCACTCTGTATGTGCCTCTGAAGTAGAGAAGGAAACCTACTCCTCAGCTCTTTCCTAAGATTCGTTGTGGTAATGACATTTCTGGAGATTTCTGATCTCTCATTAGTATTTGAAGACAAAACCTAATTGAAGCAGTGCTTGGGCTGTAAATAAGCAGTCATAGCTTGAAAATCAAGAGAAGAATTAGAAGTGTGTTTTTGAAAATTGGATTACAGAAAAGGTAATTGAGAAGTTATTTGTTTCTTGGTGAATTTGACGGAAATTCTGGCATCTCCTGCATAGTCTTAACTCTATCCCTAAACCCCTACAACCACTGTACCTAAACATTTGTTAAGGGTTTATGGACACAAGTGGAAAGCATGTGCATTTGTAGGTAAACAGCCTGTGGCTGTAAGGATTGGCTAAGCTCCAAAAGAAAGATTTCCTTTCTTTTCTTTATTTTTTCTTTTTCTTTTTTCTTTTTTTTTTCTTTCTACTATTCTAGGTCTCTGCATATTAGAGGTTCTTTGAATTCTTGATGTTTCCTTCATCTTACTCCTTGTTCACTTTCTGCTGAGTTCTTTCTTCCCATGAATTATGGCCAGCTGATTTTCTTGCTTACTGAAACCAGGTTGAAAGTTCTTGGAAAACAGTTGCCTTGCCCACAGATGTCTGGCAAGCTACCTTAGAATATCTGTTGCCTGGATCTGGCCAGTTCATGACAGAATAAAATAACTCCAAAAAAAGTACGTACGTTGCCCATGCTGGATAATTATGACATGACTTTGTCGTGGTTTGGGTTTCTACGCAGCCCATGTTCATAGGCTGATTGAAACCCTGGAGACTCTCTTAAAAGTTAATGGTGAGGAGGATAAACAGATTGTGCCAGTGCAAAAATGTGAAATTTCATGGAAGTGTTTTAATGGAGGCTGAAAAGTTAGGTGTGTGAGGAAAGGAACACAAGATAGTATGCAAACGTGCCATTGGGGCAGGGCCCTGAGGGCATGAAGCCACTTTGGGGCCTGTCCAAGCATCACGGCTCCCTGCCTTGAGGACAAACATGTAGAAGTGCCTTGTCTTCCAAGGGCCTCCTGCTTGAACATGTGCCCATGAAACTCCCTTGGGCAAAGCAAAGTGGAGAAGAAGCCAGTCACGACTAGAGGGCACTACAGGAAGCTTTTAGAGAAAGGGGAAGGAATTAAGAAATAAAAAAGAAAATGGATTAATAAAGTCAGGTGCATTAGGAAAAATAAGGTAATTCACAGGTAGGGTGAAGGGTGCAGAGAAAACTGTGAGGAAAGCAGGCCTCTTGCCAAATAACAAGAGCTCAAAAACCAAGGCGATTAATGGGGAAGGTCATTTGGAAGATGCTTGTTCGGAGAAAGGAGGACATATGGAAAGCAAGAAGGCTGGAAGGTGTCAGAGGTGGTTGTGTCTATAAAGTAGTGCATTGCGGATATGTTGAGTTGGAAAGGAAGGCCATTGCAGGGAAAGCATATGCAGTTTGGGGTGTATGAACTGCATATCGTGGGGTAAAGAGAGGGTGATTACCTTGCTGCACTTACCTATGGCAGAATCACACCTCAGTTGAGTGCTCAGCAGTCACTGCTGTGTTTGTGAATGACTTTGAAAATTAGGGGAGAAGGAAAATACAAAAAAAGAACAGAAAAATAACACTAAAGAGCCCGTGTTAAGCTTTGTTCAGATATTCTCATTACTTTTTGATGCTATAGAATTTTCTACAGGTGGAATAAAACTCTTCAAAGTGCTTGCTTACAGTTAAAGACTCAAATAGAGGCAGCATAAACCATAAAGAAACATTACCATCTGTATACATATGTATACATATATACATATATATATATTGCTTTGAGCAGCTACTTTTGCATGCCTGGCTAAATGACCACTGAAAGATTTTTAAAGCAAGAAATAAATCATTGATTTTCCTCCATCATTGTTTTCTTTTAACTTTTACTTACTCAAATGCAACATAAAAGAAAGCATCTGTAAGAACTATCTTTTCAGTAACTTAATCCAGTCCAGAAAATGCCAACCAAGTCAGTGTTTGTTCTCTTCTTTCTAGTTTCCAGGAACACTAGCAGGGTATTATGTGGATTGACTGTCCTGCTTATTGTTGTTAGAGCTCTTGTTTTGTTCGCATGACTGTAGTACCTAAGAGTTCTGGTCATGGAACAAACCTCACTGTGCAAATATGTGCAGATCTCCTCCTAGTATTACAATACTAACAGCTGTAAGTTTCTAACTATTTTCACTAGCCTAAAAAATCAGTAGAAAGAACAGAGATCTTTTCCCACAACCCTTGGGCGCTGTTTACTTCCCAAAACAGTCTTTGTGACCACATTTGCTCACTTTTGTCAAACAGAATCTCATCAGCCCACAGTTATAATGAGTGGAGATTGCAAAAGGCATGCTGTTCAGTGCTGCTGTGTCAGCATGGCAGGCAGAAGAAAAAAGTGAAGGGAGTGTTTTTGATTTGTATTTTATTTTATTTTATTTTATTTTTGAGAAAGGACATGAGGGTTGAAGTTGCACAATGATATTTTAGGAAATTTATTACCCATCTGCTATCGAAAAACAAATGAGAAATGCCCATTGGCACAGTTGCCAAAAATGATAGATGGACATATGGAGGAGTTATGACACTGGTGTCTCCATCAGAAGGACCATAATTTGAAGGTTTTTGCGAACACTAGCGTATTTGTTAGCGTGGGATCTGTCTCAGTAAGGGCTTGGACTCCAGCGTCTTACTAAATTAGAACTGACAACAGAAGCATCACCTAGGAACATGAGATCTACTGTGCCAGCAAGACTAAGCCCATGTAATCCCAGAACACAAGTAAGGCTCGTGGTTTATCCGAAGCAGCCGTTTGTTCTCTGAGATAGATCTGTTAAATCATGTTTCCCAAAACTGTCTGGGGCATTTTTTTTTTAACCTTCAGAAATACTGATGCCCTGTGTACTCCATCTTCGCAGATTCATGTGATCTTTCATGTAAAGATAATCATATTCTTATACAAGTGTTTAGGGATGTGTCCTCAGAACAGTGCTAAGAGAAAGAACCGGGTTGTAATGCCCTGGTATGGACAGAGAAAGAGAGACAATTGGTGGTCTAGAGCATTTTGTCGGATATTTTATCAGAAGGTTGCCAACATAGCTTTGTGTTGCAATGGATGTGCTTCCACACCTTGGAGGGCTGTATTTCCTCAGTGCTCTTCTAATTGGGTTTTTGCTGTTTGAAGAGCCTGATCCTGTTCCTATTTCATCCTTGCTCACAGAGAGCAGGTAAGAGCACACAATCAAAGCATTACCTGCAGGAATTTGAAGACTTTAGGATGTGGTCTCTCGTTTATCAGATGTATTGGGATAAATGTATATAATCTTACATTACTTCTTAAATGGTCTTTCCTTCTCATTGTGGCTCCTGTGAGGTTAGCGTTGCCTTTACACTAGGCATTCCATAATGCTGGCAGTAGAAACCTCACGCTTGACAGTAATAAAACAAGGGCTGTGCTTGTATGCAGTTTGGGAATAGCTGTTTTATTTTGCTTCCCTGGACCATAGTAATTATTAATCTAGATTTACGCTTAGAAAAATGATGGAATTCCACACATTATCTTTACAGATCAAAGGTTAATCTTTATACCAAGGTTTGTTTCCATTTGTTAAGCCTTCTGTTTTCTTAACGTGGCTAGTTTGTTTCTCTTGTTGTTGAAAAGGGACCTAGCCTGGCTAAATGATTTGGAAATAGCTTTCTTCTATAGCCTGTTTTGTATCCTCGTGCACCATCAAGAATTTAAGTTTTGCTAAAACCTTGGCTCAACAAGACTTCTCTGCTGCCTCCTCCTGTTTTGATGGTGGTGCCTCTCTGTAAAGTTACCACAGATGATGCTGAAAATAGAGGGAGAACGTTCCTTCTGTGATGGACCCACTGCTCTCTAAGCATTTGTTAAGCATAAAAGTCATTTAAATCCATGTGAATTGGTTGTGAGAGTAATACTATACATGGCATTCCAGCATGAGGGAAAGTATACCTCCTGTCTACCACTGCTTTTTCCCAAGTTATCTGCAATGAATCATGTGCATGGTTTAGCAGGCAGGGTGTTGATGCGTTTAGAGTTGAACTTGATGATCTTGAAGGTCTTTTCCAACCATAATGATTCCATGTGTCTGACTAACAGGAAGAAATACATCTTTTTGCTTAATTTGCTTGTAGAGTAAAGCAATCTTCCCGTGTTTGACAGTGAGGTTCTCTTCTTGTCACGTGATCATCTCCTTAGCTATTAGAAATGGCATACTAAAGAGAAACATAGTCATAAATCAACCCATCCCCAAAGGCTAATGAACTTTTTTTTCAGACTATCTGAAATTAAATTTAATTCTTTTCTTCAGATTTCTGAAAGTGACAGGATTCTGCAGGAGCCCAAGTACAAGACTGCCCTGCATGACTGGCATCTGTAACTATGCCCATTGAAAGGCATGATCAAGGCTGGATACTCTGCACTGTCCAATGTTCTGGCCACTTTGATGAGTATCCAGATGGGCATCTCAGATTGCTGTCGCTTCTGTAAGAAAAGCTCATATCTGGCTGTCTGTTTGGTGGTTGAGTATGTATTTTGACTGCCCCCACAACTATATGAGTACATGTGTGGGTGTGCATCTGCATCAGGGTATGTACACACACATACACAACAGAGACTTTTTGGAAGCATCCTGTTCATCCAGTGCAGTTGCTGTGATGCTTTGGTTTCTGCCAGGCAAATATTTGCATATACTCAAGCCAAGGAATATATAATACTCAAGCCAAGGAGCTTGAGGGTTGCTTTTAGCTATACCATTAACTGGATTACCTTGGGCCTGTCTTTCTTTCCTGGTCCTTTAGTTTCTCCATTTATAAAATTTCTGTTCACGCAGAGCTTTTTCATCTGTTGTTGAAATGTGGGTATGTAGGGACAAGTAAATATTATTCTATAACCTAATCTCTTATCATGTGTATGTGCAGGTTAGTCAATAAATCAGTCTGAAATTGGTAATAAAAACCTTACATGGCACATATATATGCTGTATTCCTAAGGATATATGGCCAAGCACTGGAAAGTAGCAAGTAGTGCAAGGATATTAGTATATTCTAATATGCCATTATTTTCTAGGACAGCTAAATCATCCTCCTCTCTGACCTGCATGGGGACTGAACTTGACATCGGAGATGGGAACCCTCTCACTTAACTTGCTTTATGTTAGTCCAGGTCTAGGCTGGTTTTACTGTAGATGGAGAGGGTTGAACCCCTTGAGAGGACACATCATCCCTCCTCTTTTAGGAGTGAAATGTCCATTCTGCCTTCACTGACCATAGAGGAGCTTCTGTGCTTGGGTTACATTCAATTCCTAGCTTTTCATCGGCTGGTGTTGGTGTTGGTGACAGACCCGCCGTTCCCTCAATCGAAGCAGTCACCTGCACTGCAGGTTGAGTGGCTGACAGAGTTAGAAATGTTCTCTGAAGAAGATAAAGCCCTAAGAATAACCTCATATGGAAATATTGATAGCACTTGAGTATCGTAAAAATGGTGTTGCATATTCCATGAAGTACTAAACATAATTTAGAGCCATATAAAGAATCTGTATGAGACAAATATTGGACTGTACAAAGAATCATTAAAAGTTTTATGAGGAAGCATAGGTAATTTGAAGAGTAAGTCATAAAGAATCCTCTGATTGTATCTGTGACAAAAGGAGATTTCTCTTCATAATTAAAAAAATACACATTATTTCCAGACTTTATGAGACCTTTCCAGGAAGGACATCAAGCCCAGGGGAGGATAAAACTACCAGCTTAGAAGAGTTGCAGTTTTTTTTTTTTTGGAGAGGGGGCTAATTTGTACAAAATCAAACATTATAGAAAATGTAGGAGTCTCATATAAGACTAATGCTTTCCCGTTTCCTTTTCTACTTCACTCTTTTTTCACAGCAGAATCATAGCTCAGTGAGAATTACAGCGCAGGGAAAGAAGTTTGTCTGAATGTTTTGGAGTAACCTCTTTATAGAGGATGTTTAAATGCCCTCTTGGAGAGGAAGGTTTGGAATATTCTGTAGAATCTCAGTGTCATTTTATTACATTTCTAAAATTCCAAGGAATTGATCACAAGTCTCCCTGATTTTTACTCATGACTTCACACTATTCATTGACTCCAGTTCTTTGTAAGAAAGTACTTTGAAGATAAACTGATATTAGTGTGGGTGGATTTCCTGTCCCCATTGAAATCAATGGAGAGCCCTTTTATTTTATGTTTATTTTCTTTGTTTAAAGACTCAGGATTCCTTCATTTGAAATGCACCATCTTTTTCAAAAGGACTTCAAACAAGCTATTGCTTCCCTGTTCCCAAAGCAGAAACATCTTGTCCATTTTTCAAGGAAGATGTTCTTGTACTTATTAGTCATGGTCTGATCATGCATTGCTGAAAGAAACGTGTCTATCATTAAGACTTAGGATGATCAAATAGGCTGGGCCAGCAAAACGCAAAACCTTGCAGGTTCAAGACAGACTACGCCTAAGGAAGGTTTCTAGCTGTCATGAAGGTCTCAGGTTCCTAATGAAGAGAGGTTGGACCTAAGAGTTCAATAACTACAAATGTGTTGCAGATGAAAATACAATTGCTTGACAATAGCAAAGGGTTCTTCCACTTACTGGGAGTAAGTTTTACCAAAGAAACTTTATGAAACCAGGAGCTTTAAAGAATGGAAAAAAAATATTCAAGATAAAGCTGCTTGAATGTGCAGGGAAGCGATGAAGTCCTGCTGGATATGAGGGCTTTTCATTATTTAGATTTATGCAGCTGTGCTGTGTGTGCGGGTGTCTGCCTGCCCCTTCTTATTCTCCTGCCTGTTTTAATCCCATTCAGCAGTTTCAGCCTTGCCGAGTTACAGTGGCAATCTAAAAGACCGTAAGATTCTGGAAAAATCTTTGGAGGGGGTCCCAGATTTGTGTCTCTGATAACAGAAAAGTTGTATGTCACTCGTGAATCTAGCCAGTATGCTGGTTTGGCTGCCTCAGACTTGGCAATAAGCAAGACCAAAATCCACATGTTATTAGACAGAGGCTGGTTCAGTCACAAAACACAGTCCCAAGGAGTATCAGGCTTCATTCTTGGTCTTTTTCACAGAACTTCTTTTTTCACAGACAGATACACAGACCTCTCACGGTGCTAGATGGACGCAGATGCTGTTGCAAGAGCACTAGTACAGCTGTAGGATGTGCTCAGTGCGTGTCAGATACCCCTAGAAAATTTGCATTGTTGAGTATCTGCTGCCTGGTCAGCATGTTCTGGAGAGCGGAACGGCATCTTGGAGGTGAATTAGGAAAGGAGATAAGAAAGGGAAACAGAAAAGGTAAAGTTTAAAAGAAAGCCTGAGTCCAACCCCGTGCCCAAAGTGGGTCTCCCCCGCTCCGGTGCCCTGGCTGTGTCGCAGCTCTCCGCTGGCTTCGCTTCAGGGTGCACTTGTCTGCCTTGCGGTAAGCACCCAGAGCAGCCACGCTCCTGCTCGTGCGGCCTGCGAGGCCGTGGGCCCGCTTTGCCTCAAGGGCGCCTGCTGACTCAGCTTCAGCTCCTTGCCCATCGGATGCCCCAGTGCATTTTGTACAAAGCTGCTGGTGTCCAGCCCGTCCTGCTGTGGGGGTTATTCCATCTCAGACACTCTGCATTTGCCTTTGTGGAACTCCCTGGAGTTTCTCTGAACCTGTTTCTCCAGCCTGTCCAGGTCATGCCAAACAGCAGCCTTGTCTGCCAGTGTAGAAACTGCCCTGATTTGGTGTTATCTGCCGGCTTGCAGGGAGTGTGAAGTACCCATATGTCCAAGCTCTTCCGTGAACTGAGCCTTCCTCTCACCTCCTCTCAGAGTTGCAAGCACAAGCAGCTTCATCCTGTAAGCTTATAAATAACCTAGCAGTGAGAAATAGCTTCCTCAAGGACACTCCAGGCACTCTGGTACAACAAGGGGAAGTTAGTACCATTTCATCATGAGTCTGTCATTGGACAGAGCAGTAGAGAAAGATTTCTTAAATCTTACTCTTGTGGCTGTGTTTCAGAATGGGGCAGACAGGTATATAAACTGTGCAGGAAAAAAGCTATATATCATACCTGTAGGTCAGATCGGCCATGTGAGACAGTCTTCAATTTTACAGTCTGAATGTAGGAGTGTGTGTTTTCCTTTAGCTGGTCTCCTTTCCGTCAGGTGATTTCCAGATTGATGTTACACCTGTGTGATCTGTGTAAAACACCTGGGCTGTGATTTTCAGTCTGGCTACCTTTATGTGCCAGATTTTAAACCCATGGGATGTTGTCAGAGCTGCCAGATAGTTCTGTTGTAAATTCACAGCAATGTTTCTCGGCGTTTTCTGCCCCTTTGTGTAAGATTCTGGAACCCCAGTAGCAATTCCCAAATCCCTAAAAAATGCTTAGCAGTTACTGTTCTGTAAGCGCTTAAAGGAGAGGTTTAGACAGACCATCAGGTCTTTATGCAATAACACTGCATAAATGGAAATCCAACTTCAGCTCTCACTTGGTGGAAAGAAGGTAGATGCACACTTCACTGAGATCAGGGATTTTTTTGATGCTTGTATCAGATCCCGTTTTCTCTAGTAGGTTGTGCAGAGCTCTGTTATTTGCAAACCTCTCATTCCCTGGCATAGGTGTTTGTATTTATTGAATTGATCTGTAACCTCAAGCTCAGCTTCTGTGAAAGGTATTTTTCTTGCAGCATCAGTAAGCTGCAAAGCTGTCTCTTTAGTCAACCCCTCGTTATACAGCACGGCCTATTTGTGTCCAGCAGCAACAGAGTGGGGCTGTGCTTCTCATCGCAGGCTTGACCTAAGTGGTTGTGGGGTCACGTAGGAGTTTAGCACAAGCTATTCTTCAGCAAATCATATCATTAACTTAACACATCTCTTTTCTTTTTGTTCTTTCAGGAGGTTGGAAGCATTATTGGAAAGGTCAGGAAATTTTACTCTTTAACTTCATGTCAAAATATTGTGTGTCAGTTCGCTTCATCAGCAGAGGCTAACTTTTTTTTTTTTTTCCTATTTCGTTTACAGAAAGGTGAAACAGTTAAGAAGATGAGGGAGGAGGTAAGACAAGTAAGATGTCTTCTCTTTTCTTTATAACGCGAGTCGTGTTCATATATGTGGAGACAGTGCCACCACGTGGGCTGTCAGTTTAACATTGTCACTGTTACAAGTGTCAATCTGTGAATGTAATGCCCTGAATTAAACCTTGTGATTGATGTAACCTCCTTATCACCACGGCAGCCTGGAGTCTTCCAGGCTTTCCATAGAAATATGCCTGCTGCTGCCTTAACCAGCACGATCCAGTGGGTTGCACCCCCTCGTTCTGTGTGTCTGTCTGCTCAGCCTCCTTGTAGAGAGCTTCCAAAATCTGAAACCAGGCTGTAGGCTGATGCTGCCTAAAGTTTGGGGACAGATGGAAAATTCGCCAGAGCCAGATGCACGTAAGCCAGGGTCCCTCTCCTGCATCTAACCTTGACTTTGCCTTGCTCCTCTTAGTGGCATGGACACAGCGAGGCCTGTACCACTGGCCAGTTCACTTGCACTAAAAAGGCTGCAGATACATAAAGACTAAATAAAAATAAGCCGTAAAACCATCAGTCTCTGCAGTGCTCATGGGCTTTTGGCCCTGTCCCAAGCCGAAGTGTGCTACCTCTACAGGATTATGCCTGGCTCCCGGGTGGAGGTTAAGGACCTGTTTGTCCTGCAAATCAGCACATCTAACCTGCAGATCCTTGAAATATATATTTTTTTTCAAATGTTTGCCTAAAGAGTAAATCTGAAGGCAAATGCTAGTGTTTAAAACTTCGGGAGTGCAAACTGTATAGAGGATACCACAAGAAGAGTCAGTTTGATGCTAACCTCTCAGCAGTGCATTATTGGGCCACCTGCTTTGTTGTTTCGTATTCTAGTAGAAGGTCTTGGGCAGGAAATTCTCAAAATACATGTAGAAAAAGAAATCACTATGTTACCTTTTTAAATATACACAGCCAGGCACTTGCTTTCAGGCTGAGTTCACAGTTTCATTTTTGGAGATAGTGATTTCATCATATGCTTTAATATATTTGTATATTGGTTTAAACTTTTTCTCTTACAAGTCTGTTTCCCATGGACTAGGTGACCCTGTGGTTTAATTGTAGCTTGTGATCCCAGGCAGAGATCTCTGCGCATTCCAGGTGCTTCTGACTTCCAAGAGTCAAACATCTTACGGAAGAGTTTTAGTTGCTAGTTGGTGCGCTTTTCAAGATAAATGTTCTGTTTCCAATCCTGAATGGCTATGCTGAGCTGCCATCTGCACTTAATTATGAAAGGCTTGCTTTACCATAATTATTTATTTTTTAAGGAATTGTATGCATCTTTACTATCAACACAGGACAAGGATGATATGTCTCTAGGTGAGAGGAGGTAATCTAACAGACACTGTGGTCCTTTTAAATGACAGTTTTCCTTATCATTGCTTTTTAAATTTCTTCTTTAAAAATGCGTGCACACAAAACTTGATTTGGCTTTTCTGGAAAAAAAAAAAACTGACCTGCTGTGTTCAGTCAAGATCATGTCATAGAGAGCTTTGTATCTAAGGAATAATACTCCCAAAAGATGTTTTGTACCCTGCTGTTGTTTACTTCTTGCACAGAAGTATTGGAGACTACCACATTTTTATTTTAGAACCTATTCTTCTAAAAGCAATAGCTTTCCTTTAACCAAAAATCTATCAGTGGAGATAGATTCGATCACCGATAAAAAATCACCCACAGAAAATCGGTGAGTTTTGGCTTCAGACAATTCACTGTGGATTAACCTTTTGGATAAATCCAACAATTACAGTTGCAGAGCAGGAGCCTTGCTTTCCATGAAGGGAGCAGTGGCAGAACTCCCATCCAGCACATTGCAGAGCGGATTACTGCAGAACTGGATTTGTTTTTGATAACTGCAACCAAACATTTCTGCCAGTTTAAGCTAGCCCTAGGCCTGCATCTCCTTCCTGATTGAATGCTGATATTTGATTAGAGCAATTCCCACTTAGGTTCTCCTGTCAGAAGAAGTGTCTGCTGCCCTTTTTTATCTAGACGAATCAAGTAGATCTGCCAGCTGAGTCTGAGACAGCACATTTTTCTATTAATAGTTTTTTTTTTCCTTCTTGATAGCTGTCATGTGGGGAAATATGACATCCTGCCACTCAGCAGCAGTATACACATGAGTAAAGGCTCAGACGCACGCAGGTGGATTACTGCTGATTTGTGGCAACTTAATATACAGTGGGGAAGGCAAAGGGCCAGAGTGACTCAGATCATCTCACGTTTGCTGCAGGCCGACATCCTCAAACAAACCAGGATCTGTGGAGCTGTTGAAGCCTCAAGTGACTTGTTATTAACAAGACATTAACACCTTTCCATGCCCAAACCACAGAGCAGGAGTTGATCTCATCTGTACTGAGTTTATCTACACTAAGAGCCTCTTAAATGTATTTACATCTGCTGCAAACCCTTTCTCTACACTGTGGTGATGCTGTAAGGGGGACTAGTTAAGGGGGCTTCAGTGAGTATTCATTGACTAACTCCATGTGACGCTCCTCTGGAAGGAACATTCTTCATGCAGTAAAGCATTGCCTAGCTGTAGAAAGAGCAAGCACTAAGTGTAGGTCCAAACCAGAGTCAAGCGAGTCTTTGCTCCTGGAAGTTGATGCTCCCCAAAGAAAACAATCTTACCTGAAGTTCTGTGGTTTCAGCCCTAGTTAATGTTAATTTTGCAAGAAGGAAAGGAAAAGACATCTCAAAAGTCGTGATTTTTAACTTTGAATTATAGTGGTGCAATCTGCATAGCCTGATGAAAGTTATATAAGTATTTACCTAGACAGAGTCTTGTTCCCCAGAGCTAGATGATTTTTGGTGCGTGATCAGTTTATGCTGAAATTATATAAATTTGGGGGCTGCAATTGTAGGGGATAAATTAAATGCCCCAAGACAATGCCCAAAGTATATCGCTAATCCTCCTTGCTCCCCAGGGAGTACACATATGAAAAATATTTGTTCTTTTTGACAGAGTGGTGCTCGAATCAATATCTCAGAAGGCTCCTGTCCAGAAAGAATCGTGACAATAACAGGCCCAACAGATGCAATTTTTAAAGCTTTCTCTATGATTGCACTAAAATTTGAAGAGGTAAGCAAATATTTTTTTCTCTCTTCAAGTTGAAATACAAACACTATTTGAATTTTCTCATATTTGCTTTAATGTTAAATATGATTTGTTTAATGTACTATTTAATAGCAATGAAATTGGTTGTATTTTTATAAATGCTTTTGGCAGTAACACCGAAGAAAAATAATGGGTCAATTTACAAGCTGTTTGATCATTTCTTGTGCTTTTTGGAGGCTTCAGGGAAAAGCAATTGCTTCTAGTAATGTGCACTAATGGTAGGAAAAATGTCTTGGAAAATATCTAGTCCCATTGTGGATTTGATTTGAGAAGAATAATTGCATAACTTCTAACTCTGTTTTTATACAGTTCCATTTGGTATGGATTTAAATTTTATATGTGCTACAATGAATATATAATTCATTCAACTAGAAAAATTTTATTTTAGAAACAAAATATATAATTACCAATTACCACGTTTAAACATCGACTTTTAAAATTAGTTAAAATAAAGGCACTAAGAGTAAGTGAGGCAAAAGAGTGCTCAATTTACTATAGAATTACCATTTGGGGCATGTGTGTACCTAAAGTTTTCTCAAGTTTCGTGGACCATTTATGATTGGACTATTTTAATGGAACCCCCCTCCCAAAGAAATGGCAGCAGCCTACATGAATTTTCTGGTCTCATAGGAAAGGATTTAACTTTCTTTACTTCTGAAAGCCAAATGTCCCACCAGGACATCTCTTCTATACTCCATGGAGAAGCAGAGATGCCTGCAGAGGAAAATTAGCCCTCTCCTAAAGGTAGTGCCTGCAAATACCCAGACTGAGTCACCCACATCAGGAGAAAGGGGCTGTTCCCTTGATAACTAAATTAAAAGGATCTGAGTCCCTTTCTTAAGAGCATTTTTTTCTGTCAGTGAGTGAGGTTAATCTCCGTGCTTTCCCATAGCTTTGGGAAATTCTGGCATGGATGGGAAGTGTTACTCTGTGCCTTCATTTACCCATGGTGACTATTCTCATTTAGAGTAAAAGGACTAGGAGAGAGCTTGTGGCTCATCAGATGTGGTCTTCTTCCAGCGTCAGCAGTGTGCCATGTCATCTCCTTCATAACACCGTCAAAAGCTGGTTAAATTTTTTCTAGTTAATGGATCCACTACTCTGATAATTAAACACCTTCTTCTCTCTCCTCATCTGAATTTATTCATGAGCAGTTTATACAGTTTTGTTCCTTTCCAGCACCAGCCATTAGTTTAAGTAATTCTTTCCATCCCTGAGGATTTCTTTGCTAGACATATTTTTAGAAAACAGTTTGATGGCCTCACACCACACACCTCTACCAGCCTATGTGAGCCAAGCTCACCCAAGCTCTACCCTCCTGTCACTCCAGTCAACTACTTTTTCCCTGTTTGCATTTGTTAAATGTATGTGTTACCTGTAGATGGGTTGCAAATGAAGTTCCACAAGGGCTTATTTAATAGCACAAGCAGTTCCCTGTCCTGGCTATTATGCTAACATAACATATCCCTGCAACTGCTGGGAATACCTGGCCTGAGAACAGGGAAGTGCTTTGCAAACAACCATTTAGGGATCAGTGTGAATCACCAGCTCTTCCACGGGTGTTTCCATAGGAGTCTCCCAAGTCTTGGTAGGCTTTTTTAGCAGCCCTCAGATAAATGACTTTTTTTTAAATACTGCTAATGTTCAGGCCACTTTTACATTTTTCCAGTCCTTCATGGTTATTCAGATCTTCCTGTAGGGTATTCCAGTATTTCAACATACAGATGATGAAGTCTCCCAGTTTTGTGGCACAGTACATTCTATGTGCATACTAATTTTCTCTTCTTAACCATCTGTTAATGAAATATATTGATCCCACTCTTGAAACTTGCAGAATGGCCCGGTAGCTTTCTCCTGGCCAATTTCAAAACCAGTTTCTGCCATCTCTTCAGCTGCATCTCCTTACCCACCTTGTACCGGCGCTTGACAGAGGTTTCTGCGTATGGCACCCTACCCCCTAATCCAAAGAGACCCAAAGAGAGTAGTCAACAATATTATCCCCCCAAAAAATAAAAAAGTAAATCTTTGTTATGAAACAAAGGAGATCTGTTGTCGATAAAATCATTTTTGCTTGAACCCTTGTTCTAAAGGTTTGCATGCTGTTCAGGGCAGAGTAGTGGACTTTTTCATAGGAACTGAGGTATTTTTGCCAAAGTTTGGTAAGGCAATTAAATGCTTTTCCTCTTCCATTTTGCTGTATGTGGCTGCTCCATTCAGTCTGTGTCCCAACCTGTCAGCATAGTTCCTGTATTTAGAGAGATGCATGAAAACACTGACAATAATCTCTATAAGGAACACATTCGGTCTAGGTACTTATCCTGAAAAATGCTGAGAGAATCTTTAACAGAGATAATCCCTGTCAGTTCCCATCAAAACTGATGCCCAGTAAAATAATGCTGCATTTCTCAAAAAGACATTTATACTGCACAGATTCTGGGCCCTCATCTCAGGAACAAGTTACCTTTGAATATGCTGTAGTTAGCAAGAGGCACAAAAATCTGTATTTCAGGCCTCTGAGAGGATTTAATGCATATTTACCCTCCTAGATTTTAGAGGATAATCTGGAATCTTAATGTGGAATCCTAGCAAAAGGATATTAGCACTTGCTGCTGATCTAGTAATGAGGGTATATATTCTGAAGCATCTATATTTAATTTTAATATGATTGGCTACCGGTATATTTAGAAGAACTTAGGTAAATAGAGCAGCACCATGTCATGAATTTGTTTTTTTGTGATTATTCCTGTTGATAAAATCAGGTAACTTGAACACTTAAGAGGCAAAATAAAGTTCTGTTTCAGAAAATACTAATGATCTAAACTATTAGGTGTACTTGTCTTGTATATCATTTTACTGGAATGTTTTTCAAGCATTTAAAAAAAAAAAAAAGAAGAAGAAGAAGAAGAAGAAAACTCAGGAGATAATATCATTTTTCTTTTCACTCATTCTAAGAAATCTAAATAGCACCATCAAATGCCAGACCTGGATTTTGGCCCTTGCAGCCTCTGTGGGGCAAATCCAGTGCTCTTTTCATCTTGCTGAGGTTGAACAAACAGACTGATTAGCAATTTTGGTAATAGCATAACTATTTAAGAAATGGTCCACTGTCATTATCAAACAATGTTAGCAGCTTTGGTGTGTAATGAACACCCCATCCCCGCTTCTAGTTTCTTCTCGCATGCTCTGCCCTTGCCAACAAGAGTAGGAAGAAACCTTCATCCGTGACTGCAACTTTCATGTTCAGCTGGAGAAAGAAAGATGAGACACAGCCCAAGAGCTACCTTGGCTTAGAGGCTCCTTTAGTTTGTAGAAAGAGACCTGCCTGGGAATTCAGCATGATGAAAGTAACCTCAAAGGGCGCGTGAGATCACACGTACCTGAGCCCTGAAGTGTCCTGCTCCATTATCAAATGAGAAAGTACCAAATGTGCTTGTGTGTGTGGGTCTTTCTGTTTCATGCAAGGGGCTTTGTTTTAGTCAAGAAAAAACGTATTCTTTTAAAAATGTGTGAAGTTCTGTGAAATGAACAGCTCCGCTAACACCCAGTTGACTAGAATGGACTTCATTTAACTCTGCGTCTATGTTAACTGTTTATGTTGGTGGCCCAAATGCTGCTACCAGAGTTTCTTTAAATGGTTACCCTGTTAAATACAGCTGGGCCTGCCTATATTGAAAATATAAACAACATAGGTTAAGGTATATTTAAGCATCTTTTTATGCAACAAAAAGAGGAAAAGGAGGAATTTTCTCTGTTTTGTATCCTTGCAAAGAGCATGTCCCTTCCCCAAGAGTTGCTCTGTGCACTAACTAAGCAGTGGTAAAGAAGATAGGCAATCAAGTCTTAGCTTAGTCTGCTTTTAAACCAACATTGCGGTTTAAACCATCCATGCCTGTGGAAGGTGAACATCTTCCCTCCCTTTTTCCCACCAGCACATCTTCAACCCTTTTATGGTTGGACCACAGCTCCTGTAGCTTATCAGTAGAGCTGAAACCAGACCGGAGTAGTTACCGGCTGGGATCAGTGCGCTCTGTGCAGGATCCCTTTCCCAGTGCCCACAGCCTCAGTCCATCAACATGCTCACTCAAAACAATTCTTAAATGATGGCATTTCGGCCCTTTGCTCCAGGTGTCATCACTAGATTCCGCATTCCTCTTTAGACACAGGAAGTTGCAGAGCTGTTTTTAAGCTGTGCGGTGCTCTAGTAAAGTGCAAGGTTAGACTCAATAATCTTGAAGGTCTTTTCCAACCATAATGAGTCTGTAATTGCATGTGCTGTTCTTTACTTTTGATGTGAACTCCTTGAACTCTTAATTTCAACTATACAACTGTATAGTTGCACTTAAGCAGCTATAGGAAGGGTTGTGAGCCCTGTAACACTTCTTTATATTAGCAAAATTCTCAGAAGGGGATCATATAACAGAGAGAGAGATTTGGAGGAATATTTGCTGTGCTGCTGCTGCAACCTCATATGACTCTACTTTGACAGCCTTTCTAGATAAAAGTCAATTTTCTAGTAGCCTGATGATTAATTTAGGTGTTAAGTAGGTAATCACATAAGCAATTAAAGTGTTTGCTCCAGATGAAGGAGAGAGGTGAAAAAATGGCACTAACCCAGCCTGGGTCATTTAAATTGCAGGATGAGACATGTAGGATGAGCGCAGCAGTTTCCAAACTAGGGTCTGAGACCCAAGAAATGCAGCTGTAAGCTCACTGGTGAGTGGGACAGCTCTGGTGTGGGGTATAAGTCTACATAATATATGAAATAAGTCTGCATAATCTGCTGCAAAAACTGTATAATAGTTGAGTCCTGGAGAAATTAGCAGGCAGAGCTAATAGTCAGCCCTCTCCACTTAAACTGCAAAAAGGTGCTGGAATCCATGGCAATCTGCCAGCATTTGTAAAGAATCTGCTCAGCTGTAAAGAAGGAGGAAGTAAAAGGTGATAAAAGCAATTGAGGTGACGCCTTTATGCCAGGCCCTAAACTGCCGCTACCGCTAAGGTAAATGCTGTGATGATCAGGTACCGCCTGGGGAGCCACCCCACAGCCCTATTACGCTTGCTGTGGAAATTGGCACATTTAACATTCCATTTGGAAACCGGTAAAGGAAAACTGCGAAACGTATTTGCCACGTGGCTCTGCAGACCTTGGGGCTGCCTGGGCCAGCCTTACGCGACGTGACTTTGGGCATCCTCTGCTGCCCTGGAGCCGGGATGCGGGAGACTGGGGCTGCTGCCAAGCGCCACAGCTGGGCCAGGGTCTGGCAGCACCTCCAGCTCCCTGGGAGCCCCTTCTGGCTGAGGAGCAGCCCAGGAAAGCTTTATCCTAGTATCTGTCAAGGCTTCGGGAAAAACTTGGTGTTGCAGAGCCCTGGAAAGTCAGAGTTTCAACAAGAGGGAATCTCACAGTTGGAAAGAAGGACTTTCAATGAGAAAATTTCTGGCCTGCCCTACATGAGAGCCTTCAGATGTGGAGGGGATGTTTCTGTTCATTTCTTCTTGCTGTAGTTTTTAACTTGGCCTGACTACTTTATATTTAGTTCTCACTGCCTTTAAATGAAGAGAAAAATAAAGAGAATTGCAACTTTCAGTGAACTAATGCTTGTGAAGCACTTTTGAGAGCACTAAGCACCATTAATGCTTTGAGGCCAGGCCAGCTGTGAGATACACCTGGAACAGATTGCTGGGGTTATACTATGTGAATTCGAAGTGGGCTATTTAGCTACTCTGGAGGATGGTGTGCCACTGCCTGGCACAAATCTGGCGTAGCAGGGTCACATCTAGCTGAAAAACTGCATTTTTTTCCACTGGGGCCCTGATCACACAGCACATTTTCTGTGAAAGAAGTAGCTCTTGGTACATGGGAATGCAGGGAAGCACATTCATTCTGGCTGCTGTAATTCTCCTTGCATTTTAGATGAGTTAAATGCATAGTTGAGTGCACTTTTTTTTTTTTTTTTTGTCATTTCTTTCCTAATCTCTTGGGTAGCATTTCCATTCCACCCCGCGCGTGGAAGGAGATATTCCTGCCAGCTCCACCAGCGCTAGCAAACTGCAGTGCTGGGTTTCAGTTTGCTGCACTACAAACTGCACTTCTGGCGGTGCTAGCACAGCCCAGGTGTTTGCCCTGGGCCCTGTGGTGCTGCGGAGGCCGGCGGGATCCGCCGCTGACCCCGGCCGCTGCTGTCGTTGCAGGACATAAACGCTTCGATGACCAACAGCTCCGTGACCAGCAAGCCGCCCGTCACGCTGCGGCTCGTCGTGCCGGCGAGCCAGTGCGGGTCCCTTATAGGCAAGGGAGGCTCCAAAATCAAAGAAATCAGGGAGGTAAGTCTGGGGAGGGCTGCTGGGGGCACCGGGCTGCTTTCTTTTTTAATCCAAACTTTGTCTTAGGATGTCCATTCAATGCATCCAGCAACTCCTTTTTCTTCGAAGTGCGAAACCCAAGAATGATCATACTGTGTTATTTTAAGTTGTCATATACATGTCTATCACTATAGCATGTGCTACTCTGGGGCTCCTGTGTTCTTCACCAGACAAACCAGAAAATTAAATGCATGCGAAGGTAAAGTAGAGAAAGTCTAAACAGGACATTTCAGAAAAAAAGGGATTTTTACTCTTTAGCAAGTGACAGTATTTCATCTACATTTGTATTCGTCGCAACACAGAATAAAATGTCGAATATCAAGCTAGTGTTTTGATGGATTTCTCATTTGGTAGCGTCAAAACAAAAGCTTTTGACAGCTTTTACCAAAATGACTTACCTTTTTTTTCTCAATTTGTTGATTAAAAATGATGCGTCTCATTGCACTTTAAAATTTCATTTTAAACATGAACAAAAGCCAACATTTTTATACTAAAAGAAAAAATGAAATGTCATAAATTAGTAGGAAATGCTTGATCTGAATTTTATGTCCAACTTTTGCTATAAAATGTTAGTTTATGCTTGAAGTGGAAGGAGAGGTGATCAGAGAGGGCAGTTAAGTGCCCCATGCTGTTGACTTTTAAATTCTTCAAATTACCTTATTTGGATTCAAATTTGATTGTTTCAGAAGGTTTTTTTTAACTAAGGTCCTTCTGGTGGCTTAGTTTGACCTTTCAGGATTTGATATCTTCTGACAGGGACTTTTCTCTCCTTGCATTCTGGGAAGTACGAGCCTAATAACACACACAGAGCTGGGGGCCTTGCGTCTGACAGCTGCAAGGAAAAGCTACTTACAAATCTTTTTTTTTTTTTGTCTTTAAAAATTGTTTTTCATCAGAGAACAGGCAAATTAGAGTCCTCAGTAATATTTATTTTCAAACTTGCTTTAGAAATGTGGAGAAAGGAGCTTCCTGGTGACACTGAGCAGGGAGAAAACATTAAGCTCATAGGAAACCTTTTCTCTTTTTTTTTCTTTAACTGCAAAAAAAACCACTTTGTCAGGGAATTTCATATTAGGTGGAAGAAAATATCTGCTGAAATGCATTCCGTGGGTAGAACTTCACCCAGGGGAAGTTTCTGGCTCAAATTCCATCCAGCCGCTTGACTATTAACATCGGTAGCAATTTATATATGGTTAAACTGGAAAACCATTTGAGTTTCCTAGTGCTGCCAAGGTAGTAGAAAGCAAGGGAATGGCCGTTACTGAAGAGGGGGCTGCTCCCAGGGCCCTTGCTCGGTCATGGGACACTATTCCCCTTGGTCCCCCGGGTCTGTCACGTGCCCTGTTGTCCTGTCACAGGGTGAGACCTGGGCTCATTTCTGAGCTGTGCTGAACAGCATACAATTGAACGTGAACTATGTCCTGGTACGAGGATAGCTGCAGCATTTACAGATTTTTTTTTAAATACTGGGAATCACATGCATAGGGTGAGCACTTTTAGGAGACGTGGGTTGGTCTGCAAATCCTATAGAGGTTATAAGGTTTGCTGGCCTGTGGGCATTAAAGCACTTACGTGATTATGCTGGTGAGTGGAGTTTCTAAAGGCATTAACTGTCTTTGTAGTACAGGGAAGTAAAAGTTTGACCAAAGAGGTTTTTTGAGAGAAACTAACAGCATGAATTCTCAAACATAAAGGCAATAGATAAAATGTTATTCAATTTTCTAGTGCTGGCGTATGGTTAAAGTCAACGTAAAAACAAGATCAACTTTCAAAGCAAATACATAAGTGCAAATACATAGTATATTCAGCAGAATAGTTTATGCCAGATGTACCAGTCCTCAGAACTGTACGTTCACACTGGGTGTTGAACGTACAGCTCTGGGAATGGGAGCATCGCTCGGAAGATGGGCTCTGATTTTCGGGATCACACAACACTGTGCACTGACTGCATGGGAGATGCAGTCAGGTCCCTAGGAACAATGTGCATGGTTGCTGCATATTCTTAAGACAATATTATTAAAAACAAAAAAAGGCACAACAAATGATTGGTCAAATTATGGTGAAATTCCAAAGCTGATTATAGAACAAGAACTGGATATTCTGGCCTCACACTGCAGTGAACACAAGAGGTAATCAGTAATTCAATCAGTCTCTGGAAAGAAGAATAAGATGTGTTGTATGTGCCCATCAGAAAAATAAATTAATTCCTTGCTGACTGACACAAAATCAATGATTGCTAAGAAAAACAAAAGAACAGGCTCTCAGATAGTGCATCATAATAGCAGTCACAAATAGATTGTATTGTATATGTGAAAATGCTAACTCAATATGAAATGCCTGGGTTTTTTTTCCTTTGATTGGAAAGGTCTTTCAGAATTTTTGTGAAATAATATCAGAGGTCATTTTGGCCTCAGTTCTATCTGTTTTGTTTTTGTTTTAACTAAGATACACGAGTGCCAAGATCAAATAAAAAGAAAAAAAAAGAAAAGCTCGTTACCTTCTTGGCTTCATTAATGAGCTAAAAGCCGATGATAGGCATATATTTAATCAACGGTAATTATGATTTAGAAGAGCTCCTGCACCATCCTGAAATATTCCAGAGTACGAAGCAGCCCCAGATTCACCCAGAGATATGAAGTGGCTTAAGGGAACGGTTGTCTGCTATTGCAGCTCGTTTGACGGGCGAGCTCTCCTGGGTTATCAGCAATTATTCCTTTTGGTTTGTCTTTGCTGAAGTCCACAGGAGCCCAGGTGCAAGTGGCAGGCGACATGCTGCCCAACTCGACCGAGCGGGCGGTGACGATCTCCGGCACCCCCGATGCCATCATCCAGTGCGTGAAGCAGATCTGCGTGGTCATGCTCGAGGTAAGCAGCGGCCGAGAGCATCCGCTGGCGCCGGGGTTGGTCAAAACCATCCTTCCCCGCCAAGTTCCTGTGTCCCGAGTGCCCCAAGGGTGCTCCGTCACCTTGTCATGTCCGGGGTGTCAGGGGTTCTGGCCCTGCCCAGAGGCCTCAAGCACCTTGTGCCCCTCCGACCAGGCTTTAGGAATCACAAATGGGGCTATTGGGACATTGTCCAAAAAAAAAAAAAAAAACCACCCTATATTCACCAGAGTCTCCAGAGTGGAATTCTAGTCCATTCTGAGGGGCATTTTCTGTTGATGCAGATTAGAGCAGAAACAACTAGCCCTTCATTCGAACAGAAATAACTCTGAATAGCATCATTCGAATTGTATCAGGACTGTTTTCTTAGGATCACAACATTGCATAAGGCCAGAATGTTTCATTTTGACTCTTTTTTTTTTTTAGCTCTTAGATTCAATTATATAAATTCATTTATATAAAAACTTGGGCATTCTAATCCTGAGATTGCTGAAAATGCCTTTACTTCTATACAAATATGCTTCTCATAATGATAAAGGTGAATAGCAATTTGAAAGAAAACAAATCTCAGCAAATCAAAATGAAATGTTTTGACCTCGTAAGCATATTTTTGACATAGCACATGAAGCATCTCCATTTTTATCATGTTTTGTGCTGGAAAATTTTCCTTTTTTTTTTTTTTTTTTGTTGTTTTTTAAACCAAGCCTAGTCAAGAGCTGTCTCCTTGGGGTGCCTGGCACTCTGCTTTTCATCCTTCCTCGGGAGGGAGGAGAAGCAGCAGGGTGTCTATGGGCTGTGCAGAAACATGCCATGCCTCCAAATGGCATCAAAATGACATACCGCCTTATGCAAATAGATACCTAAAAATTAATCGAGTCCCCACTATTTTCCTGGGAAAAAAATGACTCTTCAGTTTTTGATGGACTGGTGTGAGGAAAGATTTCCTTATAGAAGACAAGAAAAATGATATTGGAAAATAACTTTAGTTTACTGGAGAATATAATGGATATAAGCTTTGTGAATAGACTGTGCAGTCTAATGCGCAAGTGGCATTCACAGAAGAGAGAAGCCACTTCTCAATATCAGAGACACAATCATAATTTTCTGCAGACAGAAAATTATTTCTGTTTTTTAGCATAGCCAATTTTGACATAACAAGTACTTAATTTCAGAGTTAGGCAATTTGCAAGTAACACTCTTGAAGATGATCTTGGCTTCACTATAAAGAATTAAGAAAATGAATGTGTTCCAATTGGTATGTGTTCATTTTAGCAGTGAACACATTCATCGCAATGAAACAGATAATGCAGTGGTTTAAGTGATGGAAGCGTTACTGTTGCTACTTTTTTAAATTGCAGTTAATGCGTTGAGATTAGGGCAGGATTCAGAAACCTGTTTTACAAACATGTGCTCCCACTTTATTTATCAGGAGAGAGCCAGCCTTAGTCAGGTGTTTTTTCTCTTTGAGTCCTGAGTCTGGAGAATAAATTCCCCTTGTGTTTGCTGCAAAGCTCCTAGTTGTGTTCCCACTGAAGCTGGAGGGAATTATCACCAAATGAGTCAGATGAGGCCATTAAGGTACAACTGAGCAATCAGCTTAACTGAGTCAATAAAATGAGATGTAAAGTAAGAACATAGGGCAAGTCCTTCCAAAAATACAACACGTTTTAAACTCGTGTTGCCCAGAATATTTTGAAATGCTTAATGAAGCTTTATAGCTTCCTCAGACCACTGTGGACACGAAGCCCTAGGTGCCAGCCCTGCCTTGGTCAGCTGTGACGGCGTGACTGTGGCGTGTGCCCACAAAAGCAAGGACCACCGGTCTTGGTTGTGTTGGAGGGGACGGGCAGGACGGGGATGACGTTAGCTGCGTGCGTTGGATTTGGAGGTGGCCACAGTAAGGAGAGGTGTTGATACAAGCTCTGCCTCATTCTGCATTTTGACCACTCTGTGTTTCTGTCTGCAGTCCCCACCCAAAGGTGCCACCATCCCCTACCGTCCCAAACCTGCCTCTGCACCTATCATTTTTGCAGGTGGCCAGGTAAGAGCAGACACCATTTTGACTTCAGCTGGAAACCACACCGTCTTGGCCCAACCTCAGCCGGCGCCTGTTAGTTTTCAACTTTTACTCTTTTTTTTGCCTGGTATAGTATTGATGTGCTTCGTCTACTCTGTGTGTTTATGGTCTGCAGAAAAGGAGAAAACTGCATTACAAACTTAAAGATTAAAATGTTGGTGGGGAGCATTTTATACATAGTCTGAAGAAGCCTGGGAAGTAGTTATTTCAGCATATACTCTGAGCACTTCTCTATAAGAAAGAGGACTTTCTTTCGTAGCTGCTACGGTTAGGCAACGAAAAGAAAACATTGCTAGTTCCTAGTAGATGCCGGAAGAGTGTCCTGCAGCAGGAGGAGCTGGTGTTCTCCTTGCTTCTCTCTCAGTGATGCAGAGTCGCTCTTGTTAGCCTTGTCCGGTGGGCAGTAGCACACGACAGCACTATGAGGCCTGGCAGGTTAGCAGGATCCAAAGTTAACTTCTGTAATCCAGAACAATTTTGCTGCCCTGTCAACTGAGAGGTAGGAGTTGCTTTTGCACTCCTCAGCGGTGCAAGCGGCCGCCTTTCGGCAGAGCACAAGCGCTGATCAAACAGCAGAATGGCTCTGGTCAAGAAGGGCAAACTTCTCTCATAGTTTTCATCTTTATTTGGACCAAATCATGCATTTTGTAGTAAAATTACTTGCACAAATTGTTATTTCTGTTGCTATAGTCCCTTAGGACCAGGCAGAAATAGCCTTCTGAGGTTGCAGAAAATACATATACGCAACCGTAGACCTTCTGAGTCTGAGGTGTACAGCCTACTCCATAACATCTACAGCTCTCCCGTTTGTTTTTTAAGTAGTGTAGGCTTGTCTCCCCTTCACCTTAAGCCTCATGAATTGGGATTCTCCACGACTTTTAAAGCCCCATTGCACACCCCATGTGTTGGGCGAGTCTTCCTTGCCTTCAGATATCCCCTGAAACAGGCCTGTGGCATGAGGTGAGATGAAACATGAATTTTCTCTGCCAGTTTGTAGGAAAGCTCCTTCACATCTATTGCTTTTGACCGGCCTTTGGAATGAACTTTCAATTCTTTTTTGTTGTTGTTGTTGTTTTGATCTTACTTCAGTGTTACACCTTCTGTTCTGTAACTATGTATTTTGTCCTTATTTTCATCACCTGGATATAGCAGGTATCAGTTCCTTGTGTCAGGGCCTACTGCTTCTTCAGAATAAGAAACTTGCTTCCTTACTGACCAGAGTCGCAAGAAATTAAAAATAACTGCTAGAAATTGATTTATGTTGGAAAGTCTGGGAAAAAAAATATTCAAGAAATTTATTAAGTTTATAATGCAGTGTTTTCTTCAAGTGATGTATGTGTATATGTAAGTAACAGCCAGTGTTGCCAGTGTGGTAATGGCCACTGTCTTCAAGGACTGTCTCTGTGTACATGATTACTCAGAAATATTGAAACAGTTCGCTAGGGTGCTCTGAGCAGTCTGTATAAGTAATCGAAAGTGTTCTGTTTAAAGGACTAATAGTTCTCTAAATTCTTGTTATCTTCAGTTTTACCAGTCAAATAGAGTGTTCCTACTTTTTTAATACAACCCCGCTGAGACAAGAAAGAGTGCATGAGACATTTTCCGTCTGCTCATTTTGACCCTAGTCCTAGTATTTCCTCAGTGACTTTTCAGGAGTTTAGAAAATGCTAGAGGTGGTTTGGGGAGTCAGTGTGGTAAGCATCTCTAGTAGACATTGAAGTGCCAAGTGTGCTGACTGGAAATTAATATTGAAAATAAAACTTGGTCAGCAGCATGAAGTCCACCCAACCTTTTTGCTCTAGTATCAGAAGTTATTTTTCTATGCTGAATTACACTGTGGCTATCTTGAAATGTTTTGCTTTTTAATTCTTGCATATCAAGCGATGCTAGCAAAATCCAACTTCTGTTATTTACTTAACAAGCTGTCATTTTAGCTGCTCGAAACACTGTTTTTAATTCTCTTATGCTGCTTTGATGTTGCATTGCATGACAAAACCAAAAGGAGGCTGAACGCTATCCTGCCCAGTTCTGCTCCTTACAAAATCCAACAAAAACAACCCCAGAATTTATACTTGCTGTGCCATGAGACCAAATTAATACTTATAGAGCCAGTATTTATCACAAACTTAGCATCTTTCCCAAACGTAACATCTGTGAGTCCAGTCCTCCACCATAGGCACAAAGCCCCCACTCAGCAAAGCATTCGCTTAAGCTCGTCCTCCTTTGGTAAAGCACTTTTTAACACACGCTTTGCTTGCTTGCTTGCTTAAATATGTGCTTGCTTAAGGCCCACTAGTGGCAGTGATGATCTGTTTTGCTGGACTGGAGCCTCTTCTGTTCATTTACAGGCTGCTGGTAGCAGCCATCCCCCATAAACGAGTGCAAGCACGTGTGCTCGTGAACGTCCTGGTGAGCTCAAGAGCATACTTCTGCCTCAGAAACCGCTCGTGTACATAATGTTTGCCAGACTGTGGCCTCGCTTTACAGCTAATTTGAAAACTAAATGAAATGTTTCCCCTCCAGAAGGGAAATTCCCCTGCAAAAATGTGCATTAAGTTGTTGGGTCGTTAAAGGTTTTAATATCCAAATTCTATTAAATGAATTGTTTTATCATTTGCAGAGGATTCATTACTTTCTAAGAGGCCTTTTGTCAAATAAGTGCTTTGCAAACTAAGCTGATCAGCTCACTGCCTGGTTATAATTCTCCCAGTACAAATATTTGTATGTTATAATTTGGCGTTCTGCTTTCCTACCTGTCTAATCACGAGCCCTTTAAAATTGTTCTGAGGTGCCTTTCCTCTTGGAAAAGCCCTATAGGGTGTCGTAGCAGGTTGTTCTTTGTGTACGATCTGTTTGTTCAGCTTTGGCACCGAGCAGGGCGGGCAGGGCAGGCGGCTGTGCTGGTTCATGGCGCCAGACGCAATACCCCGGGCACTGCCGTGCTCGAGGCGCACAGAGCTGGATTTGGGGTGGATATTTGGCTCTTCGTGCAAGACGAGGCCTGGCCACAGGCGAGGGGGTCCCCATGCTGTTGCTCCGCAGCTCCCTTCCTTCAACACGTCTCGCCGCGGGGCGGACGGGGAAGGCTGCAGAGCCGCCCGCTGTCGGGCCAGCGATGTCAAGCAGCACAAGAAAATTAATCCTCTCCCTGCCCTGGGAAGATTTAAAAGAGAAAGAGCGGCGCTAGCTGGGGCCCGGCCGGAGGCCTTTCCGTAGCCCGCTGGAAAGGGAACGCTGTCGGCCGAGCTGCCTGATCCGTGTCTCCCTTGTGCTTGTCCTTCGCAGGCGTTTACGATTCAGGGCCAGTATGCCATCCCGCATCCAGACGTGAGTCCAGCGCATGTAATTTATCCCCGTTTTCTTTCTCTCCCTCTTATTTGTTCTGGGCAACATTTGCTTTCTACAGCTAACCACGGCCCGAGGGCGCCTTTCCTTACGTAGTCACTGCAGGAAAGCACAATGGCCCAGGAACAAATGCCAGTTACCTTGGTCTTTTTTTTTCTTTTTCTTTTTTTATTTTCGCATGTGATATATTTGAGTTCTTTTTTTTTAATATGTAATTCTACAGATGATTAGTTAATAATTAACAATAGCCATTACATGTAATAACAGTAGAGATGTCATTTGTAACCAGTTTCTTTCTCTCGGCGGTAGATTAGAGTGAACGATTAAACCTTTTTTTGTTTGTTTGCTTATTTTTTTAATTTCTTTTGTCAATATAATTCTAATTAATCCAGTTTTAGAACGTGTAAGATGGTTTCTCTGCTCTGAAATAATTCCATTTGATTGGTTAGTTCTAATTTCCCATCCTGCCCTGCAGTTGACCAAGCTTCACCAGTTGGCTATGCAGCATCCCCCCTTTACTCCCCTTGGGCAGACCACCCCTGGTTTCCCTGGTACGTACCCGTCACCCCCTGGGGATGTCCTTCTTCTTAACAGCAGCCTTGTTTCCCACGGTCATTCCATCATTTTTACAAGAAATGTGCGCAATGACCGGCGATCCTTTCGTTCTCGCACATGAGTCTCTGTTCTCGCCCCGCTCCCCGTGCCTCTCGTTGCCGTTCCTTTCGTCGTTACTAAAATGTCGTGCTTGGTTCGTGCCGTTTGTTTAATCCAAACCGCTTAATTTGTGCCATTGGCTAAAAGCTCTACGTTTCTTTTCTTCACCCCTCCTCAGGTTATTGTGCACTATACAGTATGTACCAGCTGGCAGTAGGGCAACCACTCTGGCCCTTGTCTTCTCCAGTTTCCAGCTCAGCAGAGTGTTTCGGGAAGAAGCAAATATAGGGAAACTGTATGTTCTTGCAGTATGGAAATCCTGATTTAAAAAATTACTGCATGCCCAAACTGGAATTCCTTGCAGAGCCTTGACAGCAGCCGTAATCATCACTGCTGCAACAAATCTCCAGTGGGTCTCTCGCATAATGCAGCAGGAATTTAGTTCACTCACAGACTGCGAGAGTTGGTCCCTACTTGTTAAAACAAGTCAAATAAAGATGACTTTTCTATTAAAAAAAAGAAAACTCAAGCTGCATAAACCTGCAATAACCCGTTTTACTGTACTTCAGTATATATGGTCTTAGTGTCTAAGAATTGTATGAAAAAAGTGCTTATATACTGGTACATATTTTGTATGGCAAATAACATTTTATCACATACATCAAATTTTATAAGCAGATTGGATCAGTTGCTGGTTTGTATTCCATGTAAAATAAGCATACACAATTCTTAACTGAATGAAAACTTAAATAAAATATGGGTGAGCCACTTCTTGCTTTTGTAAGATTAATTCTTTTCCATCTTTTCTAGTTGAAAATGCATATTTGTGGCATGTCACTACAGAGTAATAATAAAAGATACTAAAAGAGAGAAGGAGAGAAAGAGAAATTGCATCCAAAATATTTTTATTTCTACAAATGGTGTATCTGATAAAATATTTATAAGTAATACTAAATTGCCTTTCCTAGCTTTATATTTTCCTTATTCTTGTCATTAACATGCCTTTCCTTAATCTTTTCCTTGTTGTATTTGTGAGATGTGTTGTTTCTGTAATGTTACTGTGTGCTAGAGCAGTAATTCCATTTCTCCTAAGCATTTTCCTTTTGTCCACCCAATTTAAAAACAAATGTATGCAGCTTACAGTATTTTGTTCTTTTCCCTTTAAAAATGACCCTCCCCAACATTTCTTCAGGAATCCCACTAATCCCACATGTAATTTCCAAATTCTCCCAGTTTTTTCCTCACCCGTATTTTAATGTATTTATTTTTCTTTCCACATATATACGTATATATAGAGAGAGTTTGTTTTATTGATCTTTGTTCTGATTTCCACTTTCATTTTCTGTATTTTAGAACTCCTGGTAGTCAGGTTAAATTTTAGCCATCTCTTAATTTCTGAATTAACATATTTAGCAAAAATATTAAAGATTTTTCTTAGGTGAAACCCTTCATTTTTCCAGAAGGTTTTTATAACCCTGTGGAACCTCATGTGACATTTGTTATTTCGGTGGGTTAAAGGTGAATTAAAATAAGACTCATTTAAGAGTAGTCCAGCCCGCTGAGTTTTGCATTTCTTGCTTTCCTTTCTGTTTCGCTAGCACTTCTCTACTTTTCCTTTGCTCCTCTCTTTTCTCTCCGTATGTTTCCTTCTTTAAAGTATCATTTGTCGTGTCTTGTCGTGTTTGCAAAGCACCGGCGTAATGTTTTCCCTCTGTCCCTAACTAGGACTGGATGCCACCACTCCAACCAGTTCCCATGAACTTACTATTCCAAACGATGTAAGTGGACCGACAGTCCGTATCGCTTTTCTTTTTTCACTCTCCTGTGCAACTGTAGGAAAAAGATCTCTTGTTTTTGGTTAATTTATGAGTGCCAAATTAAAGAGCACTTTTATTGAGCTCAAAAGCTGTTGTGTAAAGGTGCAATATAAGTGTTTCTATAAAACACGGGCTAAGACGAATTCCCGCTCTGGGAACCGTCGCCTGGCTGCAATGAGCAAGCTCGGTGGCCAAAGCAATGATGCGGTGCTGAATCTTAAAACAGCTCCTCAAAGTGCCCAAGTGATATTGTGCATGCCATATAAAAACGTCTCCCAGTTTTATTCTCTTTCCTTGCAAACAGAGGTTTTATCAGTTTCCATTATGAATGAGTCACATGGAAAATGGAAGATTTCTCCCCTAGTTTAAAAAAAAAGCTTTCAAGCACGAGTGGGCTCACAAATAACATTGTAGTACTTAAGAAATGCTTACAATATTGTGTAAGCCCTATTAAACTCAGTGGCAATGATTTACAGAAAGAAAAGAACACAAAACAGCAAAGCAGCAGCAAAGGTAAATCTTCGTGTTAAGTGCTTGGGGTTTGGAGTGCTTGCCGTTACTTAAAGGATGTCCTGCTGATTTGTCACTGCCTGCTTTATAGCCCAATCTACATGTCGAGAATTTTATGAGGGTGCAGTCCTTAGCCTTACGGTGCGAGTTTTTGTAATCTCCCTGTCTGGCACATTCTGTTCTTGCCATCAGCAGTGTAAATCCAGGGTAACTTTCCTGACTTCGATGGAGCCTTTTGGGTTGATACCAGTTAAAGAAACAGTTCACCCTGTGTCCTGTAGTGCAGTAAAAAAGAAAAAAAATCCTTTTCCTAGCTAGGAGGTGTAAAATGCAGCGGCCCAGCAAAGCCTCTTGCCCTGAGGTGCAAACATGCATCAGTGTCTTGTTTGCAATGGAAGATTTTTCTGGCTACACAGCACGCATCTTGCTGCTGTTGGCAAAGCAACAAGACCAAGGTCTAAATAGGGTTGGGATTATAAAAAACCAGCCTGCAGGGGTGCTACAGCTGGTGAAATGGTGTTACCGCGTTGTTGGTGTTGTACGCGTGCGTGTGGTGTCCGGTGCTGCCCTTCCACGTGGATGTGGCAGGAAGGGGACTCTGCGAGGGTGCCACAGGCTGCTGGGGGCTTTTGTCTTTCTCGGGGGAGCTGGGGGTGGGCTGCTGTCCTTGGCGCTGGGTGTTGCTGCAAGCAGCAGGCCAGGGCAGGTGCAGGTCACTGACAGGCAGTGCCACACACTGTTCTTTTATCTGTGTAAAGGGGTTAAAGCAGCGCCCAGAGTATCGTTTCTCTTGTTACGGATTTCTGTAGCAAGGTCATGCTGTTTGCCTGATGCAGTGCGCTGAGAATTGCAACTAGCCTGTTGCTAAATAACAAATACTGAGGAACAAGGAAATGCAGTTCACAAAAAGCTGTTTGCTGTATGCTAAAAGCCCAGCCTTCCTCTCCAAAGAGCAAGTGTAGAAGAGTTACCTTTCTAGATATGGTGGTAACTTTTGGGTGTCTTTAGAAAGAAGCAGAAGGGGCAATGCTCCAGGTCCCTCTTAGAAATCACTTTCTTGGATCTCCTTTTCCTCATCGTAGGGATATTTGATTATTCTCATCTCTACAACAAGCCCAGCACTGCCAAGAAGTTTCTGCTGTATCTAATGAGTTCCCATATTTGACCTCCAAAGTGGGCAGTCCTGGGGTTTCTGTGCTAGAAAAGTTGAGAACATTTCGTGTCACTCATGTGCTCGTGTGGAGGGACTCTGGGTGGCAGCTGTGATCCTGAGGCAGCCTGTGGCTCTGCCCTGTGATGAATTAGGCCAGGCCTAGGCTAAGGCCAGGCTGCGCTGCCCTGAGGGTTGGTTGATGGTATTTTTCCAAAAATCAAAGAAAGTGGATGTATCGGTGGGAATTTCCCTAGCTGATCGTAGAAATAAGAGGGAAAGGATGGCTCTGATTATTTACCTACCTCAAAAGGAGTGAGGAGCACAGGAGATGATACTGCATGCCATAGGTGGGTGGTTACCTGACTGCAGCTCTTCCGAAGCAGGAGTGCTTTGGCAGTGGGTCCCTCTTCCAGGGGCGTCACTTGTGTGCCTTGCTTTCAGTGCCGGGGTCTTCTCCATCCGTCATGGACGTTATGCGCTGTAAGTCTGTTTTAAACAAACCCTTGGGCTTCCACTCTCCTAATATCTAGAGAGTGACAGGGAGTAGGAGGGATAGTTTCCCTGGGTGAAATTACTTGGGCATAAAAGTCAGATGTTTTAGCATTTTTTATGGTCTAATGCACCCCACAGAATGGCTTTTGACAGTAAATGAAACCAATGGCCATCATTGACAGTAAATGAACAAGCCAATAACTGAAAAATCCCTTTCATTAAAGATAAGATATATTTCTCATGTATTTGGGAGAGAGTAACAGAGACACATAACAAGAAAGCAACTTTTTCCTCAGAAAACACCAAGGAAAACTTAAGCAAGCCATAAATCTGTTCCATACTCCATAGCAGCAGAAATGCAAAACCATCTAAGTTGGAAATGGTGTGCTGAAGAGCCAGCTGCTTTTTCTCACAGAGATAGAACTACTTCCCTATAGGGAACCTGTGTGGGCAGATGCTCTTGGTGTAGCTTAGACTAAAATCCAGCACTGGCTCCACATAGCTGTCTGGAGTGGTCAGGACGGTCCCTCCTCCTCACGGGTGTTGCTGAGGGGGAACCAGCTCCAGGCTGGTGGAGCTGAGGGTCACTCCTGCAGAGGGTGAGCTGGCCCAAGCCTGGCCTCTGATGCTGGGGTGGCTCCCAACCAGGCTGCTCTTGGAATGCTGCAGGAAAAGCCAGCACCACTTTTGACATATGTGCACATGGCCAGTTTTCTGTCTTCCTTTAATCCAGGAATCCTTCAGTTCGTCAAGTAGACCTGTCCAGATGAGCTCAAGATTCAGTGGAAAGACTGCCCAAGCTCAGTGTCCATCAGAAGCCAAATGAGACCCTGTGGGGACCAAGGCACCGCTTAGCCTTAAGAAGAATTTCCCCCTGAAGCACCTGCAGGGAGAGCAGGGTGGGAGCTGGCCCTGGCCCCCAGGGAAGTGGGAGGCACACGGATCTGCAGTCGTGCTAGGCCGTGAGCAGAGAGCACTGCCTGTGTCCGCACACAGCATCTCAGCTTCTTACCAAGCCTGTGAAATCAGGGTGTTCCAGATTTCGCATAATCCTGGCAAGAATAGCAAGGTTTATTATTATTGCTGTTTTTTTAAGACACAGAGTGTTTAAGCATCTCTTCCAAGGCCCTGCAGTAAGTCTGTAAAGAGCTGTAATCACCCGTTGAGAGATTATCCCTCCCTGGAGAGTACTGTGCCCCTGGCATTTCTAACTGAAAGCAGAACAACACAAGTAAAAGCCTCCGTGTGCGAGAATCAAAACACAGAGTACCTAAGTGATAGAGAAGAGCCAGGACGGGCAGCAGCAAGCGGAGGGCTCGGAGTGCATCTTACAAAACATAACTGAGTCCCTCTTGTCGGGGGCTTTGCTGGCGCAGAGCTAACATGGGGGCTTTGCCAGAGACCAGGGCTTGCTCTGGGCTCACAGCAGGTAGCCCAGGGCTCCCACTCATCTAACTCTATGGTCAATGGCTGGAACCGAGCCGCAGGCACCAGGCGGCAGAGACTGCCTGCTTGGCCCTTTGTCCCAGCACTAGACACACAGTACAAAATGGAATTTGTTTTTTAGCACTATGTAAATACCTGTGTTAAAACAAGCATGCATGCTAGATGCTGTGTTTTGGGGTTTTGTGGTTGTTGTTGGTATGTTTTGAGTTGTTTGGAGTTTGGTTTTGTTTTCCTTTTTTCTACAGTAGGTGTCATCAGGGAGTTTAGCATTTATGGGGAGACAGACCAAAGAGGGAGGGCCTGATTCTGAAGTGACATGACCTGTGGTCTATGGTAGTCACCTCTATCAGGCACCAGCAGCAGAGTGTGACAGGGGTGTCACAGTATCCCTCTTGCCAGTCCGCATTTTAGGAGTTCAGATTCCTGATTCACCCCTCCTTTTTACATTGCTACTAGGGGAATTTTACTGAAGGGTAGAAGAAAACCAGAGAAGGGCAAAGAAGAGAATCTGTTTTGTTTTGTTTTGTATTGTTGTCGTGAATAAAAGTGAGGTAGTGTGGTAGACTAGAAGAAGGGAAAACAGGTCATGAGTGGTGGGGTGAACGTAAGAGGTTTTTCCCAATGCTCGTAGTACAAGGACTACCAGTGGAGGTTTGGAGATGTAAGGACAAATGGTGATTTTTACACACATGTGCAAGTTTTGTAGATCACTCCTGTGGCATAGATGTGGTTTCAAAAGGAAATTGTCAGACAGACTATTAAGCATAAGTGTACACTGAGTATATTATATATATATGTACACCCATATGCATTCATACATATATATTTATATCTAGTAGGACTAACTCTTCTTTCATACATTCTTCTTTATCACCTGATTTTTACAGAACTGTCTCCTAATTTTTCATCTGTAAGTGAGAGTCAGGCTGGCAGTATACTAAGCAAACAGATGAATGTCAAATAATTCAGTGCCTAAAGTCCTTGAAAAACATTACATCTTACTGTCCTCCTCGTTTACTAACACTGTCTGCTGAGTTTGAAAAGCAGCAAATCCCTCTGTGTGCCACACATAACATTTCATGCAAGGCTTTCAAAGTAGGAAGAATCTTGGCCGTTTGGGGATTGAAGTGCACATAACCTGCCAAAGTATGTGAAATAGTAGCCGGCTAAAGAATGAGAGAGTGAGCAGCATTAGCTGATGGCATTAGAAAGATTAGTCTTGGAAAGAGAGACATCTCTTTGGATGCAGTTGGACATGACTTCTGAGAGCTAGGCAGGACAGGTGTTACTATGTAAAACCAAATGCCCAGGGCCTGACTGCTCAAATCTTTACAGAATAAAACCAGTTCCTTGGGCTTCTTCCAGAAAGCAGACTCTCTTGAATATTCAGGTATTACACAAATTTGAACATAAGTAATATGGCGCTATGAATGCCCAAGCACTCCCGTGTCGCTGTGATTCCCGTGCGTTAACCATGTGCCACACAAGCCGGTGTGACCGTGGAGCACAAGTCAGGCCATGATTTATAGAAACAGCGTGTTCGAGCAGCTCATTGCCACAGGAAAATGACAGAAAGCCTCAGACTGGAATTAAGATGGTGCCCTTTTCTTCTTCTCGAGCATGATTTTAAGGTACCATGTGCCAAAGTCCTCCAGAAACAGCCCAGCCCATAACAGGACTCTCAAGTTTCCTACCTGCATTGCAGACAGATGTCATAATCAAACTGTTTTCTTGATTCATCTGGACTGAATCCTTTTAATCTAACTCAGACTTGTTTAGGTGACTGCAGATTACTGCTGCAGATCCATGTGGGTTAGAAGGATCACTGGAAGGCCTCCATCACATAGAAATGGCAAGTTCCTGAATAATCCTCAGGTGCCTTCACAGACTTGTTGAATGAGAGATGTGAAGCTGCCATGTGCTCCTAACTTGCCTGAAGAACCATGCAATTCCCCTGCTTAGAACCAACACCAACATCTGTGGTCAGCAACAGCACCCTCCACTCCCTGCACCACGTTGAAATGATAACAGCACAACTTGTATTTTTATATTAAGTAGTTGTACTGTATTTTCACATTTCCACTTTTGGTAGACTTCAGGAGGTAACTGCAGTGTACATTTCCTGTACATACATTTTCCCAGGCCCTAGGGGCAAGAGAAGAAGCCTGGAGAGAGGAACACTTGCCCTGGATAGAGGAGGATTGGGTCAGAGATCACCTAAAGCAACTTGATACCAACAAATCCATGGGCCCTGATGGGATGCACTCCAGAGTGCTGCGTGAGCTGGTGGATATTGTAGCCAAGCCACTTTCCATCATCTTCGAACGATCCTGGAGAACGGGGGAGGTGCTGGAGGACTGGAAGAAGGCCAGTGTCACGCCAGTCTTCAAAAAAGGCA
>JAWLRI010000002.1:4168802-4184239 GCA_034781795.1 Crypturellus tataupa
TTGCGCAGGGGGAGCGGGCGGTGCCTCCCGAGCCACGCCCCCCGGCGGAGGAGGCGGGGCCGCCGAGGCCACGCCCCCTCTCCCAAATAGGCGGTTTTAAATAGAACCGCCCCGTGCCCAAGGCCGAACCTTTTTTATAGACGGTTTGCAAAAACATCTATTTATATATATTTTTTCCTTTGCACAAAGATGTCCTTATGTGCTCTTGTCCCAGACACCGAATGGTGGTAACAGGGGTCAGCACAGAAAGTTGGTCAGCCCTGGACGTGGCTTCTCAATGCGGATGTGCTGGCGGGAGAGGTTGGTCGGCTCTCCTTGGGCCTCCCAACAGACTAGTGAAGATTTCCTATTTGGCAACCTTGGATTAATCCATCCAGCTTTGGGGCAGGTTCAGGTCTCAAGTGCTGGGCAGATACAGTTGGGCCAGAGTGGGAGCACGAGGAAGGAACACGGCCCTACCACACACACACACACACACACACACAGCGTTCCCTAATTCATAGCCAAGAGGATTTGACTAGGATTTTAGGGCTTAAGATCTGTTACAGCTTCTAAAACAAACAGTTTCAGATGGAAAAAAAAATGCTAATAAAAAAATGATACGAAAAAATATGGCAGATTGAATCATCATACAGGCAACAGGCATTTTTATGACAAAAGTGACCCATTTTTAATGCAGGGCTACCCTTTCTTTTCCCCCATAGTGTCGTTCACTAAAGAAATGCTCCTCCAGTTACAAACAGCAGAGAAATATGGCAAGACAACACTTTAATGGTTGTAACTTATTAAGAGCTTAGTCACATTTTCTATTTCTATTTTGTAAGGAGTGCTAATCATAAAACAGTCGTACGCAGATAAAGCCTCATTATCTAACAGGCCATTTCATCCTCAGTCTCCGACTCGCATGAGTTGAAGGAGCTCGGGCTCATCAGAGCGACAGGCTCCTACCAGTCAATCTCTCATTGGTTACTGTGAAGTACCAGAAACATCAGAAGCATCAGTGAAAAAGCAGCTCCCACCACACGTGTGCCAGCTGTGGGCTCCAGCTCCAAACTGCAAAGAGAACTGGCTAAGCCTGCATCAGTCAGAAACAATCACTGCAAATTTCCATTAAATATAGAATGGATTCAGTGCAACTAGAAAAGAAGCCAAACATATTTTAAAATAGCTCCTTATTCATACCTTGCTTGGACTGAACCCTTTATACATGAGCAGCATAAATGATCCCATTTCATTTCCCGCCATAACTCAAGACATAACAGAAGCAATAAAAATAAGCTATAAAACACAGTCCACCAGAAATCCATGTAAAAAAATATACACCTGTATCAAGGAGCTCAACAACAATGTAAAGCACCACTCAAAATTAAGTACCATACATGTTACAGTACATTCCATTTATTATGACAATTTAAGGCTAAAATAGGTACAACTCCCTTATAATCAAGCTTTCTTATATTTATCAATGCATACAAACATTAAGTAGATACAAATATGTGGTCTTTTTATTGCTCTGAATTGTTACTAGAATGTTATACTTCTCCAGATGTTGCTTCAGTTTTTCAATCAAGCTGAAGTTCTACAATTGTTACTTACAGTATTTTTATGATCACATTATCTTCTTTGATTCGAGCTGTAAATAAATTCCAAGACATAACAGACAAAATTGCCCATTACTGCAAACTTTGTCACTCAGTTAACTAAGCACTCGTCCATAAGATACATGACAATTCACCACAAATATTATTTCTGCAGTTCTTTACGAAGGATTGTTTTCTTTTCAGAATAACAGGTCTAACCAAGTGGCAAACATGACAACCAGCAAGTAATGATTAACTAGTACCAGTCTAACAGACTGGGCTTAAAGAAAAAAAAAAAAAAAAAAGCTGAATAAGTGCTCCAAAACAAAGAGCAAACTTCTCTTCTTGCTCACAGAGCAATTATGCTTCCTAATTAGGTAGAGTAATGCCTCATTCTGCCAGCGCCAAATTCTTTGATTGCAACTTATCCATTTCTTGGCCAATATTTCCTTCAACTGTATCACACTGGGCAAGAAAAGCCTGAAAATAAGAAAACAAACAAAAGTTAACAGGGATGCAGTTTCAGCAATGGTAGACTGCTTCTTAAGAAAAGAAATTAAAGTTTCCATCATGTAAGAAAGCAATTCAACAACCATCTCCCAAGACTAGCTTTGATAATGGCTTATTAATAGTTTCATTTACCTGGAATTCAGTGGAAATGTGACAACAATGTGGTTGTCCATTCTCACTGACACTGAACCACTTCAAGTTAAACCAAAATCCATAATCATCAGTAAGGATCTGATAAGATCCCTAAGTTTAAAGTTGGGGATTTCAGTTTTCAAGATAACTTTAAAACTCCTCCCTATAACACACACTTCTGTGGCCTAAGATGGGATCCTATTCAGTCAGATCAAAACAATCTTTGGTTAAGCCAAGAACTCTGTTTGCACTTCTCAAGACTGCAGGGCAACATGAACCCTCATCTTGACAAGCAACCAATGTGTCTCCCAAAAGGAGAAGTCCACAGCACTTTGAGTACTCCTTGCCACATGCCCACAAATTCCTACAATTGTAGTAACTTACGGGCAGCAGTTAAAAGCCAGTGACTACTGGTTACCTTGGCTTCCTGACCACAGCACACCTTAACACTTTAAGCTTCCACCAATATATTCTCCTAGGCTGAGTCCAAAGCACTAACTATAGTTTCTACATATACACATCTTACATGTGGTTTTGCTATATCTGCAATGGGCTTTACAGTCCAGTAGTGTATTTAATGCTACTTAAATTGAAATAGCATTAAGAAACTTTCTCTTCCTCCCCTCTATTTGTTATGTCAGGCCAGTGCTTTTCAACGAGCACCCACTTTTGGATCATCTGTTTTTGCCCAACCCCTTAACCCGACATCAAGGTCAAGACTTGAGTGATGAAGAATTCAAGGTGGCAACTATCACTGTTGTTGGCTGCAAGTGTTTTACATCTAAGCCACCACTCTGGAAGATATGAGTGGTTGTCAGTAACAGAAAACTGCTAATAACTTCCTCTTGCTTCTATAAATATATAAAAGTATTAAGTATAATTTGTCATCATTTCCTTGCTGTAAAAATAGAAATGGAAAAATAAATTATATATTGCTTTGGTCTGAAATCCCTTAGATTCTTCTGCAGTCCCCAAATGGATCATAAGCAACAGAAGCTGAACACTATCCTCATACAAGCTAATAGCTAATTCAGCCTTCTGCTCAACAAAGTCCACTTTAGGCTTTAACGGGGGTTCTTATTCAAAGCCCCACTTATTTCTGCAATAACTTCATCCAAGAGTGGAGCACTAGCAGTTTGCAACGAGCTTTACAGTAATATCTGTATTAGAAAGTTTTGAGGCTAACAACTTTGGTCAAGCAGATGGAATCAAAATTATTCAGTGCTTTATACAACATAGCCTTGCCAGGAGACCATCTTCATTTCCCTTGCATTAATTGACCTTATCTCCGTAGCACAGTCCAAAGAGCTTTGAACTTAAAGGAGAGCACTTCTACTACAAAGCACTTCTTTGTAGAAATTTCTCTGAAATAAAAAGCCACTTTAAAATATTTGGTATTCCAGTATTTAGTAACAAATTCAGAATGTTGTGCTCAGATCTCACTCATCCCTTCAACTTGCACAAATACAGAAAAGAAAGAATGATTCAATTTGATTTAAAAGTAATCAGAATCGCTCACTTCACCAGGCAGTCATAAGGCCAACCACTAATAAAAATTTCAAGTATCATTTCAAAATAGCATAAGCTATGAAAATCTGTATTTTTCTATGCTCCTTTATAGAAGTATTAAATACTACTCAGAAAGCGATCATGAGAAACAGCACTGTAAATAAATTCTGCAAAGATCTAAGCTCTAAACTGCTCTCATTTTCACAAGCTGCTGTCGGAAAAAGAACTCACCTGAACCCTTTTCACCAATCCCTTCTTTTTCAGTTTGCAATCATCAAAATTCTCTGGCAGGTTCTGCAGTAAAATAAGCGAACAAGTTGATGCAGCTTAATCTTGAAACTAATATATTAAATTTAATTGTGAAAAGTTAATGTATCAGAGAGCTGAATCCTCTTAACAGGCAACCTGAAAATAGCATGCCTGCTTAGTGAGGGTGACTACACATGAAAGAATTCAAAAGCAATAATTTCAAACCTGTACATATATATATATATACACACACATATAACATGATGATTGCAAACAACTGAGCTAGCAAGCTTACCATATGCCTTCAGTTGACGCACAGCAATAAAACATACATACTTTGTCCATACATATACATGTTAACTCTTCTGCTGGGCTCTTCAGGTTTTCAGAGATTACCGAAGATGCAGTAATTTCTTACAAACACCTTAACTCAAGCATCAGAATACACCATTGCTATTTAATCAGTATGAAGCTGCATCAGTAATACAGGCACTGCTAGTCTGCTTAAGTTGTATGTATCCTTAGCAATCTGTTCATGGAACCTGTTGGAAGGAATGTGAAAGCTCTGAATTTAAGTCAAAATGCAGTTTCCACACTCCTTCCACCCAATATTTATATGTACAACAATGTATAACACGTTAGCAAGTTCTACCTGGTTAGTTCTGCCAGAGAAAAGCTAAACTGGGGTATTGGTGGGGGAGGGTTTGGGGTTTTTTTTGGCATTATTAGAGACATTATGCCATCATTACAGTATCACACCGTGGAATGGCTTACTGCGACACTTTTTCCCTCCTAACTCTACTACTCTAGACTACGAGACTAGAGATTGCCCTATCTTTCCCTCTGTTCTGATACATAATCATTTATAAGAAGGCAAAGAAAGAAAAAACATTGTCTATTTTCTTTTAAAGCCCAGCCAAACATACATAGTGTTAAATATGGAGTCTTGCACATCATTCAATATAGAAGTTAAAAATACACAAGATTCCACATCAAAAAAACTGTCATTGTGAGAAGTGAAACTATGGGTTTGAAAGAGAATTGGTGTAGTTCTGGAGCAGAGAAGCCCTCTCCTCTGGTATGTGTGCATTGAAGGTGATACCAGACAAGGAAATATTAATGGCCCGGCTCAGCACATTTGCGACAGCGGGGACAAGGGGGACACAGAGGGGACATGGATTGAGCTGGAACTTATTATTGCATTTTACTTCCATCTGGTCTAAACCCCCTATCACTCTTCTTCCACCCTCACTGGAAGAAGGAACATTGAATGCTACTGCTTGTCTCCTAGAATAACATGAAGGTTTAAAATGGCAATAGCTACTACTGCGCTAGCCTACTCTGAAGGTCAAGGTCTTTTTCTTTTTTTTTTTTTTTTTGTCTATTTTTTTATTTGGTTTTGGAAGATGGACAAGAGAAGGAATATTCTGTACCTGGGATTCCACCTTCCACTTCTGTTGCTCCAGTACCAGTAGGAATTTTCCCAAATAGCAGTATTATTAAATTGATCATTTTTAACACTTCCTTCAAGATCAAAAAAGGCATTTACCTTGCAGAAATCTTTTATGTCAGACTACACACCTTCTGAAACAACACCAGAAACTAAAAATATTGCTTTCAGGGTGAAGAATTATTAGCAGAATGCAAGGGCACAAGACAGGCCAGTTTGCAGATGCACAGGGACGTCTTTCCAAATGCAAACTGGTAAAATGCTATCTTGCAAAAAGGAAATGTCTAAAAATTAAAAGTGATTTTTTTTCCAGAGACTGAAGGTCCTCCTCTATCACTAGCAATATACTTCAGTTTGTATCCAGACACAGTTTCTTTTCTAAGGTCTATCTATCTATCTATGTTTTCCACCTATGGATTTCCAACTCTTTAAACAAATAAAAAGTTCATTTTAGTAGTGGCCAATGTCCATTTTCCAATGCACATTTTTTTTTAAACTCTTCATCTTAGGAGATACACAGCTCTTTCAAAACAGGCCTTTTGCTCTGAATAAGCCTTAGCTCACTGAAGCAGGCTAAACCTGCATGTCTCTTCTCAATAAGAAGACACTCTAGTAAGACTTTATTATATCCTTTTCTTTCAGAAAACTGAATGCTCCAAAGATGTTACAGAACAATTGAAAAGTTAGTTTAAAGCAGAGAGTGATTCTTCTTCAAACACCAGTTTTAACTCATAAATGTCATAGAAAAAAAATACAGTAAAGGTATATGAAGTATTTTAATGGATCTTGTTTATGACATAGAGCCCTATAACTATAAGAAGAAACTCCCTAATTTTGTACAATATTCAGTTTTAAAAAGAAAAATATGACACAAAACATTTGACATGAAGAAACTATTTGATACTCAATATTTTAGGTATGGATAGCTTATATCCATAATATGTATTAACTTGGAAGAAAAAAAATCAGTCAGATCAGAGAGTTGATTCTCAATAGAAAACGAAGATGTCACTATGTCATTCTTCTATGCCTTGAAGCTTTCCATGATTCAGAGTTTATTAATAATCAAATTTAAAAAATGAAATAATATGCTAGCATTATCCATGCCTTCTTTTTTTTCTCTTTGCCCAGAGCTTTTTATCTCAGATTGCAACTTCTGAGAGATTTTGGTGTTCCTATCAAACTGCAATAGGAAAATAAACAATTTTCTATTATTAGAATAAGTCTAACTATTAAATCAGACAGGGAAATCCAGATGGACTTACCACTCAATATCAATTTCAAAAACAAATATTGGTAAATGAAGGAAAACTTTGAAATCTGAGAAAAAGGTTACATTTAGACAATTTATGCTTTGACAGTATTTTTCCAAACTGTTTTAAATGCATCTGTGCATGCAAAATCCTATGTTTGTTTGTATACCATCATAGCCGTTTTTAAAATCACACCCTCAAAGCCCTAGGCAAAGATATAGAACTGGAAGCCCTACATGTACTAACTCGCCAAACCAATCAAATGCTATTTTGCAATCAAATTGGTAAAGCTTGCAAAACTCAATAGCAAATTAAATCCCACAGTCTCTCTGTTTTACCTTAGTCAGCTTACGTCTCCTCTCCAGGAATACGTTGTCCAACTATTCAGGGGTGAAGCTGGCAATAAACCTTAAGTCACAATAACATTTCAATATTTAATTAAAAACAAGGTTTTTTATATATAAATCCTTTTAAAAGTAACTTAATCTAGGCAGTGCTTATGCAAAGCTCTTGCTAAATGTATGTCTTGCAGAGCGACAGTGGGGTTAGTAGGTAGCTTTCCTCTGCACAGCATATTCAGATTCACAAGGCACAGCTCGTATCTGCCTTCTACTTTCTCCATGATAAAATCCTGCTTAGGTCTCGCAGGGTTTTAAATTCCTTCCTTTAAATTCTTTAAATTCTGAGTGCTGACCGCCATGCTGGCTTTACTCAGCAACTTCTGTAGTACTCCTGGGCACAGGAGTTTTTCTCCCTCAAAGAGTATTTTTCCCCTACAGAAAGGGCCGGAGTGGCTATATCACCGTTGGCTAACCACGTTTGACCACTTCTCTGAGGGTTCTTACCATGAGGATACGCTGACTTAATACATTATACCCTCAAAAATTCCTGTATTGTAGGTATGCCATACACCACGCTTCATAAAAGCCTGTTAAAACCAATCATCTTCGACAATACTGAATTTACCTGTGTTTTCCTGCCTCTGCATCCTCTCTATTCTCGAGCGCTCCTCTAACGATGAATTCGTATGCCCTCTTCCTTGAGTTCTGCTTCTTACAAAATACAGACTCTCCTCATTTCTTTTCCTTTTCCCAGCTAGTCTCCCAAGAAAAGAACATCCCTTTGCTTCAGAACATCACGTTCAGCTCTGCCCAGGCTTCCTCTGCTACAGGAGCACTTGCAATAAGGATTTTTAAACATAACGTTACTCTTTGCTTTTTTGCTTTTACTCTGAAATCTTTTTCCTTTCCAAATCACAGGACTCAGAAGGTAAGATCTGGCACCTGAATCCAGTTTATAGCATTGTAATGAGCTAATACACAAAACAAATGCTAATCAAATTTGTGCGAAAAAAGTAGTCTCCCACACTGGCAGTCAACAGCAGCAAGAGCTAGAAGCCTTTTCGATTTCTGATATCAAATACTTTTATAATATGCACTCTACCACACACAGAAACAACGCTAATGCCTTGCAGAGATTTCTGTAGGCACTATGCTCACTGAAAGATGATGGCACTTTCATGCTCCTGTGCTTTAGAAAAATATTCTCCTTTGATTTTACACTTACGATTCATATTAAGAGATTTAAGAATTAAAAATAAGAAACGCCAATCAAAAAGTTTAATTATCCAGATAAAATCAGAGATTCAGATGTAAGCTCACATCACTCCAGTGGTAAAACGTCATAAAGAAGTGTAAAAGGATAGCAAAATAATGCTATTTGCAGAATTCCTTATTTAATCTTTACTTTAGCATTGGTTTACCTGATATGTCCAATTTGACAAGAGATTTCACAGTGACTTGAAATATTTCAAGAAATTTAATAAGGAATCATCATGAAGACAAAGTCATCTCTCAAGCTGCAAAATCAATTACAGACTTCAAGTAAATTAGAGTAAGCTGACAAGAAAGGTATAGTATCAGGCCTGTGGGCCTAAATTTTCCTACTCATCCCAGGAAAGCTCCTTTCTTTCCTTTACTTCAGTAATTTGTCTAAAAAACTGCCTGCTAATCGAGTCAGGCATTTTTCTGTGTTCTACTTGCTGAGATTTGTAACAGGTGATATGCTTTGACTTTTACTCCTGGACCAAATATTTTAATTGCTGAGATAAATGCATTTCCATCTATGCACACAGATAAATCCTCAGTTTCTGAGGAAAACTGAATCTGTATTCCTCCTAAAAAAAAAAAGATTTGCAGCTTGCGCAAAGGCTAGAATGTTTCACAGCATTCAAAAACTTGTTAGATACTTAAAAGATCCCACACTCTGCTCTCTGTGAAGAAGCAGTAGCTATTTGTAACCAAATCTTTAAGGTTAAAAAGTTCAAGTTGCAGGTACTCAGAGACATTCTTAGAAGACTTTGTTTTTGCACTGTGTGAGTAATACCACCCTATTTTCTCTCTCCCATTCGAATACTATATGATTCTAATTACTATTGCCACTTCCTGACTCACTTTGAATTCATAGTTCTTAAATACATGAAGTCTAGTAAAAAAACACGACTCTCAAATTTCCTCCTCCTAAAGTTCCCAAATCATCTCCTTTAATTAATGTCTGCTAGCACTACTATTCTAACACTCCTGGAACAGACAAAACATAAGTTTGTAGTCCCCACCTGTTAGCTTGATTTTGCATCAAGGTTGATTTTCTGAATTGACAATGTACAATGCCCAAGATACTTTAAAGTGCTTTCATAACAATTCTGCTAAAGAAATAAACTGAAACATTTATGATGCAAAATTATTGGTACGTTTTCTTTCTACAGTGCACTCACTCTTCCATCTTGCTAGGAAATCGCTCACTTGGTTACTTTTTCTTTAATACGCTGTTGATTCCATCACTAGCAGATTTATACAATGAATGGCATTCAAAAGATTTGTTAAAGCTTGGTTTTAACTTGGGAATATTAGGAAGTGTGTAAAACATTTCAGATGTAAAAAGCTTCCAGAAAGCATTTTTTTTTTCTGCTTTACATTTGCATTTACCATTTTTTCCTCACTCAATTTCTTACTTCAGTGGCTCCCGCTTACTGCTCACAAAAAATCTCTTTACTCTTCTGAGTCCCTACATCTGTATGTCCCACAACTGCAGTACTTTTTTGTAATACCTTAATAAAGTTGGGGCCTGATCATGTGATCTGCTGTAATAACAGTACACTGAGCCGCTACATTTTATGTAAAAATTCTGTATCTTATCTGTAAGATTTCTTGGAAGGTACTCAAATTTAGTTTTCGTGATAAAAGGCCATAGTCTTATTAGACTATTAAGTCAAATAAATATGCAGGTTGGTCCCAAAACGTACCTTCATCCACTGCTATGAGAAGTCCCAATTTGCATCCCTCCCTTAAAAACATGAGTCTAGTAAATGTTAGCTTCTAAGTTCTTTTACAATGAAATACAAGAGAAAACTGAGGCGCCTGAAGTCCATTATTCCAATGAAAAAAGAAGTCACCAGCTTATAAGGTTCCCAAAATCTTTTACTAACCCTCCAAGTCCACGTCCAGTACTATCTAGAGCATTTTGGATACCATGGTAGATAGCTTCCTGTTTAAAACATACAATACCAGCATCAAAAGAAAACTTGAGAAACTTTGTTTGATTGCAATGGAGAGGGTCTTCCAAGACTGTTGTGTTCCAGGACTGCAAATACACAAGCACGTACAAATACTGCCGTTTATTTTTCCTAAACAGGACAATGGCACTAGAAATGAGTAGGATCAGAAATAAGTTTTGACCTCATCCAAATGGAATTTGCCATTTCAAACAAGGAATCAGTTGTGTTAAGCTTGTATGACTGATAGCATTCAAGAACCTATAAAGGCTACTGAAAGTTGAAGACTTCAAAATACTGAACTGTTTTTTTTTTCTTTTAATTATGATAAACAAGAAAAATTAAAACATACTTAGGACTGTCAGCTATAATAAGCATAAGTTAAACTCTTGGCAGCAAACAGCAAAGGCTAACTTACCATTAAAGGTGCACAATATGAAAGGAGGAAATAAGTTAAACTCCCCGCCAATCCCAGCAACACATAATGTACAGCATCTGGTAAGGGCCAATTCAAATTATTACTCTATGACATACAGAGCTGCTCATCTTTTTCAAAGCACTCATCAATTAAAATCCATTTGTTACACAGACTACAGAACTTTGTACCAAAACATGCTGAAATAAACCCATAAAGGGTCCCTGTGGAAAGGAGTAGACCTAAAGACATTACTACCACAGAAAAGCAGTGGTTCTTCAGAATAGGAATTTAAAAAACATGATATGCAAAAGAATTAGACAACAAAGTGAAAATAACCCAACAGACATAGAAACTCAGCAACAAAATACTCCAGTTGCCACAATGCGGGGCAAGTTCCTTACTCTCACCTTGCTCTCTCTACAGGGAGATACACAGCCTACTCGAGAAGGATGCTGTAAGTTAGGATCCATTAACGACTGTGAGGCACTTGGAGAAACTCCAGCACATTTCAAATAAAGAATCCAGTCCTCAGTATGCAGACATCTTGAGTAAAAGTACTGTCAGTCCACATACAACTGACTAGAAAATTCTTCAGGACTAGCTTGTTCTTAAGCAATATAGAAAAAGCACTTCTGGTTTTTTTGCCCCATCCTTTTGATACCTTTACTGTTATTACAAAGTTTAACAAAACAGGTTTTGTCAAGACAAACTAGAAAGGTAAAACCTAAGTAAAGGATGCCTGTTTTATGTAGTCTTGACAGCCTATTATTGCCCATATGAAGCTCTTCTATAGAATGAGGATGCTTACACGGGCATTAATGCCATTATTTAGCAGCCTTTGGAGAAATAAAGGGGCAATTAGCTATCTTAAAGTATATGCATTTGTTAGTATTTTAAAATATCAAATAAATTGTATTAAAAATTTAGTATTAACAGTAAACTTCTTTAGGGATATGGTTCCTTTCTGTGATTATTTACTTACAATAGCATCTGTCTGTTCCAGGATCTTCATGAACTGCTCTGCAATTCCTTTTATCCTCTTGTCCAGCTTTTTCAGAGCTTCTGCTTGGAGATCTTTTGCCAAAAAGCCCTGAGGAAGAAAAAGAGAGAAGACAGTATAACATTACTTCACAACCTGCATACTACTCAGCTTATTAAAAAAAAAAAAAAAAAAAATCAATCCACTGTAGCAAAAAATATTTTTTACTATGTCTATAGTTTCAGGTACAATAAAAACTCCAATCTCTTTCTCTATTTTTCTCCTCCATCAATGCTTGAAATATTAACTGTAACATCTACTAGGTTTCTTAAAATATTAAAAAAAAAACTCAAAGGAACAGCCATTGAATTATGAGAGAACTCTTCATGTTTTTTCTAGAGCTAAAGAATGTCATTTGTTCAATATTCAACAATATGTACCTTTTTTCTTTTTCCAAAGACTGCCACTCAGGTCCCTATATTGAAAACTCATAAATAGCATTTGAAGTTTATTAAGAATTTTACAGGCCCCTTGAAAAGATGAAAGGGACAGTTTATTATTGATTTTGTAAAAACTCCAAGTAGTTTTTTTATTTTATTTTTTTAAATATGCATCTAAAAGAAGTTTTGCAAGCATTTAAAATGACAAAGAGCTGACATACCTTCTGGATACTTGTGAACTCTTTATTAACTTCCTCTAACTTATTAGCAATTTGGTCCACTGACTTCTCCAAATCTTTTAACTTCTTTAATTCAGCCTCTTCCTCTGGACTATTCTGTGTATTCAAAAGCATAAAATTCAGAACTGGGGAACAAATAGAGCCACTATGTAGCTAACATGCAGCAACAGCACAATACAGAAGTGACAGCTTCTGCTAGATTAAATATTACACTGTGGTTACTCTTTCCGTACCTTAGTATCTATTAACAAGCTGCTTCCAAAACTTACAACAAATATAGTGGCAATGCATATAAACATGTTAAATAAGAACAATCTGAAGAGAAAATAAAAAGGGCAAGTAATTTTTTCTATTAGCTTTATTATCTTGCAAGAAGAGGCAACATATGAAGAGATACTACTTTGCCCTCTACTTAACAAAAGAGGTCATTCATCACTGCACTAGAAGTAACCCATCAGCCACCGAGTTTTGTTGGTTTTCAACCAGAAAAACAGGGTGGACAGAAAAGGAGATCAGCACACAGGAAGCTCATGAATGCTGACAAGCCACAGATTAGGCAGGAGCTTGTCAGGAATGTAATTTCAGAAAGCTGCAGAGTTATTTGCAGTACATAAGCCTGAACACAGCTTTGTGGGTATGAACACATGGTGAGCTTTATGCCAAAACCTATACTCATGTTCAGGAGTTGAGCCACTAATAGAAATTAGAAAAATGCAAGGAATAAAAAAAAAAAAAAAAAACACTTTTGATAGCAACACTTACCCTTTTCCCAATCAACATGACTTTGCAACCATTTTTAACACCGAGCGCTGACAGTGGTTGTTCCATTTCTTTCAGAGACTTTCCTTAATGGGATGAGAGAAAAAAAAAAAAGTCAAATTACTAATAGCAGTAGGTGATACTTTCAACTATTATTTTCAAAGTGTTGAAAATGCTTTTTCAAAAACATTCAGAACACAGACATCCAAAAGTAAGATGAAAGATACTACCCTTAAGAAACGTGGACATATTTGTGAGTTACCTTTGTATATCAGTTTCTGAAAGGGAACTGGAACACCAGTGACTTGTTCAATAAGGAGAGCCATGTCTTGCAGCGTGGGTTCACCATCATCCTGATGAGAAGCAACCTGAATACTGTGCTTTTCATTACCTAACAAAATCAGAATAATAGCGGTATTGTTACCTAGAAAATTTTAGGTGGAATCAGTTTCTCATACTTATTTCTAGGAATGCAGAAAGTTTTCAAATCACCAATACTCATGTACAATCTTAGTTTTAAATAACTGGGTTCCGCTGCAATTCCTTTGTCTTAAGAGTTACTCAGTTGAAAAAGAAAAAACTATATTTTTACCTTCTAATAACCTGAAGAGTTGGAGAGATCTAATGGTTATAAAGCTCCCGATAAAAAAAAAAAAAAAAAAAGAGATGGAGAATAATGTTGAAGAATGCAGAGGGTACAGGAATCCCACAAGCTGAAAGACCAGAAGCCCAGACTTTCATGATCTGCTTCATACAGGAACTTTTAAGGACATGAGTCTCGGGAAACCAGAGATGACTTTTCACTTCCTTTGCTCCCTACCTCTTACTCCAATGTCTTCCCAGCCTTTCCTCTACTGGGCTCTCTGAATGAACCTCTTAGTTTTAGGATAGTTCCTCCTCTAATAGCACATCCAGTTGCTATAAAAACCTGCAGTCACTGTTGCTAAGTGTCAAATGAGTTCTAGGGAGGGTCTCCAAAGTCTTAACCATAGCAGCCCTGAAGAGGCTTATCATTTAATTGCCAAAGTCTTGACAGACTCTAGCCCTTAAATCCCCTCTTAACCTCATTCGACTCATCAGGGGTTTTGGATGCAATCAGGGGATGATTTCATGTGAACAGTCTGGGCAGGGTAAGGAGGAGACTGCACAGCCAGAAACAGGAAACTCAAGCAGCTGGACAGCCCACACCATCAGGGAGCTGAAATGCAGCCTCAGCTGCCCAGCCTCGTCAGCCTGCTCCGCTCCGGCTCACGGAGAATCCTGTTCAGACTCCCTAGAATCATGAGGTTTTTATGTGTGACGAAGAGCAGGAAGTTGTCCTAACCAAAGGACCATGGCAGTTCATCTCTGCCTCTCACCTGCTCCTGCTCTGTGCAACCCTCTGCTGCCACACGCTGCAGGCCTGCCAAAACACCCACCAAAATGTCACTGGCTGCAAGGGAACTGAGAGAGACACTATTCAGTTGGCAGGGAGAGGGAGCTCTAACAACCACCAGGAAGAAAATTACCCTCATGCCACTAATTTTAAAACTTAAAAAAAAACACATATCTTAAGAAAAAAAAGAAAGAAAGAAAAAAAACTATAAATATCTATTTAACATGTTTTGATCTCCCAGGGAAGAGCTATATAGAAACCTCAAGAATGTGCAATCTCCAAGAATGTTCTGGAAAATAAAAAATGGTTTTAAGCTCAGAATCCTACTATGTCAGCTCTCCCTCCAGCAGTTCCCAAATACATTTATCTGTTGTACGTAAGGGCTGTGATGCTGTGATCGTTGCCTTACAATGAAGACAGCTTTAATTACAAATTATGAATAACACTTTATAGTGACTATAGCACAAGTTATTCTGTCAGTTCACTGATGAATGAAATCACCCTGAAAAACATCTCACAGGTTAAAACTGGAATCACAGTTTAGCTTTTTTTCCTCAACAAACGACAGCATTGATTTAAAATCTCAGCTAATGCAAGTTTCTCCAATTCTTCTGGAAAACTCTAAATACATTTAGAAAAAAAAAAATCGGGGCAATTCAATGATTTGTGGACTGTACAGTGACACAGGTGGGTCCGACATTGCTCTTTTTCCCAAGCCTTCCCATTTCCATCATTCCCCACCTCCACCCATGCCCGCACAGGGCTTTCACAAGAACGCTTCCACCGAGCGGTGGCCACGACGGGAAGCCGCCGACAGCACCAGGCAGAAACCCTGCGGCTGAGGCCGGTGATGCAGGACGCCCCGTGCTTGCCAGGAGAGGCAGAGGAATTGCCGCGAGGAGAGCAACGCTCCCGCGCCAGACGGCCGCCGGTGAACGGCGCAGGCCCCGCGCACAGCGCGCTCGGAGCGAGGCCGCATGAGGAGCCCCGGGCG
>JAWLRI010000002.1:4193684-4207354 GCA_034781795.1 Crypturellus tataupa
TCGCGTAACACAGGGAAACACCAAAAACGAGCAACATCTTTTTTTTTTTTTTTTTTCTTCCCTCTTCCCCCGCCTCCAACAGCAACCAGCGTATAAAACATGCAGCAGTTGAGAAAACACAAGCATTTGTCAAGAAAAAGAGCTTCAACTGAGTTCCAACAGCAGAGTGTTTCCGCAGGGCTCGGAGTTACTGCTCTGGACTCCAGCGCTTGCATAAACATGCTTGGGCCTTATGCCTCGCCCGCTTCAGCAGGGGCACAGGCAGGCGAAGCCTCGGTTAAGTTTCACCTTTTAGAGGAGATCTCTTCTGCAATGCCTATTTTTATTTCCGTCAAGAAAAGGCAGACAAGGAAATATAGAATATACACAGAATACACCGCAAAGGTATCTCCAGCAGTTCCAGAGACAGCTGAGAGAGCTGATGAGAACGTATTTTACTCATGCTGTATTTTTGCAGAAAAAAATTCCACCTCTTTCAAGTACAATAAAAGTGCCTCTTTTCCTTCAGTAATGAAACAGTATGACAACTTTTACAATTTTGGAAAAAAAGCTGCAATCAACATGAGAGAAAGGAATAAGAGGAATTATAAATGGCCATTTTGTAATGTTTATCTTTTAAATCTCCATATCATAAAATTCAGCATCTCAAGCACGTGTACAACTTTTTCAGTGCATTTGTTTTTAAAGAAACAACTATACATTCAATAAATGCATTATGGTTATATACATAACTGCATATTCAAAGATAAATACTGGGACAAGACTTATAATCACTTTATTTAGACACACTTTGTGTTTTCCCTTTCAATTTTGGCAGACAGGTAAAAGAGCCTAAGATATTTTGCATTCCATTTTCATAGCTTTGCAGTAAGCCACAGAGCAGAAAACAAGTTGGAGACAGCTCTAGGCAGCATTTTTCATTAATTGTTAATGACAACAGCATTGCGATTTACTTGTGCTATGCTATGCTTATGTACCCTAACCGTCCTTGGGAGGGGAGTGCAAAGTGACTGCCAGTTACTAGTATGAGCGAATAGCAGGTGGAACAGTTGAGCAGTCTTCTTCATTCAGAGTTCTGTCAATTACAGGTCTGTATTTCAAGGTAACCTTTGGAAGGAAAAAAGAAAAAAAAAAAGACAACTTTAAGACAAACCAACCTCTTATATCCAAAACAAGACGTTCTAGATGATACAAATGGCTCAATAATAGAACTTATATATGACATGGTTGGTGTTAAACTATTTCATGGTGTTCATTTCCTACATTTTAGTAATCTACATGGAATACTCAAAGACAATTTTCAACAACACCAACTGAATTTAACAAAACCAAAAAACAGTTATTCAAGAGCTTGCTTGTCCTAAAACTAGAGTTAAGGAAGCTAGAAGTGCAGGGATGAAGAGGACTAAGAGAAGGGATACAGAAACCAACTTGAGGGTTTGTTTTGTTTCTTTAACAAGATCAAATTTCATTTCTATTTACTTTTAGAAATCCTCATGCTGAACATCAAAAATGAGTTTTACCAGCAACAGGAAAACAAACAAAAAGGACCTCAAACCCCAAACCTCTGCAACTAGCCTGATGCAAGGGGAAGAACAATTCTAACTGGATCACGAAGTTACTTCTCAAAGTTCAACAACCTCTCACAGCTACACTTACTATACTAAATGAAACATTTAATTCTTTAAGTATGCTAACTATACCAGGTACCTCAGACAATGCCAATCATTTCCCAGTATTATCATGATATTGAAACTGTCTATTAGCTGTCTGTTGACAAGGAGGAAAGGCCCTAAAGCAGTGTCAACAAACCTTGCCAGTCTTGACATCCACATATGAAAGGGTATGCTTTCTCCAGTGCTCTTCAAACGGCTTCTTCTGTTGGCCTTGGAGTGGCTTGGAATAATCAAACTCATCCACTCGTACCTAGGAAGATCAGGTTAGTGTAGAGCAGAAGTTGCACCTGAAGTTCACTTCATAACCATATAGTTAGCCACACTCCAATTGCAATTGTAATACACTGTGTCTCCTAATAGCCAGACAACTATTTCAACACCTCCTGCATCAAAATTCAAGGTCCTTGTAAAGTTTTGGTACTTAAAATAGCATTGTTTCCAAAAAGCATTACAAACCACACTCTAAATAAAACAGATTAGAGTAGGCAAGATCAAAAACAAATGCCATATCAATTAAACTCAAAGTTCTGAGGACCGTTCTTTGAAGAAATTAAGACTTAAATAATCCATCCAAGCATAGCAAATGCAGTTTCGTGTCCAGTCACAGAGAACATTTGTACCTTATAGTCCTCTCTGGCATGGGCACCCCGGGACTCTTTACGAGCCTCAGCACCGTAAACAGTTTGCAGAGCACAAAGCATCAGATTTTGTAGTTCTAGTGTCTCCACCAAGTCAGTGTTCCACACAATACCTAGTAAAGATAGTAAGATATTATGAAGCGGTTCTACAAACAAGTTTTGCTCGATTTATTTCTAACCTATTGTATATAACTTTGGAAGGATCAAGCTAGCCAGTGCTATACATAGCACAGTCGTAATACTGCGAAACTGAATGAATCACTTCATCTCAATACTCAGTGCTGACAACCTTTAACGTGTCACACAGAACTTCAGCAGTACTGAAAGGTTCCATGGGTGTTTTATTAAAATATCATAGATTCTTGCATGCTTATTATCAAGCTTGAAATTTAGTCCTCTAACTTCATTTCAAATCACAAATGTAGCCTAGAAGTAGCTTTCTAAGCACATCCCTAGTGGGACCAAAAGACAAGGCACCACCTTCTCAAAAAATAACTGTTTTTCCCCCCAGCTCACTATCTCCAAGATGGATCCAAATTCACTTACATGAATATACGTCCATTTTCTGCATTCTAAGCTATCACAACATCCCTTTTCTTGATGCTTGGCAAGCGCTGTCCAAGAAAGTCTGTTCTACTGTCACTGTTAGGATACATGTCTAATAGCAATAGTTGAGGAGAAATACCCAGATTGAGGGGAGCAAATGTACATCACTAGATGCACATAGGAAACCAAGTCCTCCTAACATACTCTGCAAAACATGGCAGTAACTGTACGCAAAGCTATTCTTAGATGAAGAATGAGAATAGTCCATCTTAAGAATAAAATGTCAGCTTTTCTTAAATTCCTAAGAATACTGTAAGTATCTTCTGAAAAGTATGTGAATCATCATACACTCACCTTGGGCTCTGACAGATGGCTGTATCTTCTATAATTAAATTTTACTTCAGTGTCAACTTCTTTGAAAAGAACTAGAACATGCCCAATAAGATACTTTCCTGATTACCATACTTAAGTCTCTACAACATATTCCTGAGTCTTCAAAATGGTCAGGATCTCTAACCAAAGTTAAAAACAAAACAACTCATGCAATTCTTTTGCCCACTTTTCCTACAGAACACTGGAGGAAATATATATATATATAAATATATATATATATATATATAAAGGAGATGTGGTCTTTAAAATCAAATTACCTCTGTCAAACGTCTTCAGATGAGCCAAATCTTGATAAATTTGACTAAGTTTCTCACAGCCTTCTTGTAGTACAGAGCCAGTACGAAATACAGCAGCGTGGCTTTGCATTGTCTACAAGACAGTAAAAAAGAGATAGCCCAGTTACACCTGCTCTACATGCACAAAGCCTCAAATGACCTTACTAATTCCAGCAAAGCTTTATATAAAATTATTCTGACTTCACCAGTGTTACCTTCTGCATGTTAAGTCTCACTTCGGAGGTTCTTATGGTTCCATTGGCAAATCTTAATTTGTCTAGATTAGCAACGGACTCTTCACCAGCATCTGGTTTAATGGAGGGAACTGGCTCTCCTATTAAGGAAATTCAGTAAGTTTAATAGATGATTGCCTTCAGGTCTGGCAGTTTCATAACGTAGTAACTACCAAAAAAATCAAAGCAGAGCAAAAATAGCCACTTCCTGAGATACAGGTTAATTGTACTTTTCCTAAATTCTCACCAGCATTATCCATACACTTTTAAAAAGTGAAATTCTCAGTTTCTTTTTCTTGCCTGTGATTTTGGGAGGAATTTACATTCCCAATTTACATTCCTTCCAAAATTCTGCTGTTAATTCCTTAAAAAGGAGCATTTGAAACAAATTCTCCTAAACCATGCAATAAGTCTCATGGTCTCCTTTACTTTCCTTGTTTTTCATCTCCAAACTGCCCACTTTCTCTTGGCTCTGTTAAGGGACCAGGGCCTGGTCAGTGTGCTTGGCAGTTCCATGTAGGCTCTGTAACTCATTTCTAATACTGGGATCCACCTGATAGTGGGTAACAAAGATGATGCTTCTGGACTTCAATTGCTTGGGCAATTCAGCTGTGCTTTTACTAGTATTTTTTACTAGCTAAGTAAACTAGCTAAGTTACTAGCTTAGTAATTGTTGCAGAACCAAGTTATTCTATTCTAACATTATGCAATAGTCATGATTCACATAAGGAATGAGATGTTAAAATTATTCTTGCATCACTTGCATATGGGGTCCACATAACAAATCAACAGGATGGTAGCAAGTCCTACTATATGAAAGAAATTAAGTACAAGACAGATTACACCTTGATCTAAAAGACACAGAATGTAGAAGAACTGGTTTCTGTGTTCAATTTCCCCAGCTGGTAAAACAGATCAACTGCTTTTGCTGACAGCACTGGCTGAATTACAGTTTTAACAGGATTGGTTCGCAACAAATATCACAAAACAAGTATCGATGGCAAACATTTGCCCAGTCAAGAACCTAAGAAGGCTATAAGCAGGACATTTTTTTGCATTTTCTAACAGTCTATTAGCCATGGGAATTTTAAACAGCTAGTCATACTATAGTAACAACTCCTTGTTGGGGCAGAAATCAAACCGTAAATGTAAACCTCTCTCAAAGTTGAGATAAACAGTGAGACCTACCAGGCTTGCATGTTTCTGCAATAGTAAGGGCACAAGCACGACCAAAGACCACCAAATCCAAAAGTGAGTTTGCTCCAAGTCGATTTGCACCATGGACGGATGCACAGGCTGCTTCCCCACAAGCGTACAGGCCAGGCACCACTTTATCCTCACCATTCACGTGTGTAATCACCTGTCATTTCAGCAAGTCAATTCAGGTTCATTTTTAAACTGTTTATAACAAAACAAACCTCCTCATTTTCAAATGCTACGTGCTTTGTAAGCATGAAACTACAGTAATCTGAAGTTTTCTGACTCTAAATCTATAAATATTTAAGTTCAAACACAGATGGAAGCCAAGTATTTCTTTAGTCATACTTAGGAAATAGAACCATACACTTTATAATATTTTTGCAGCAGAACTATTTTTTGTAGGAGAAGCCAGAACAACATAGGAAATGAATCTTTCCTGCAGATTTCCAAAGCAAAATTTTACATTAAAGCAAACATAGCCATCAAATACAATGCACTGACGCAGAAAATTCATCTGACATGATGACACTGAGTTCTAAGTGCTTTACGCGCAAAAATTACGTGGTTACATTAGGTGCAGTAATACATACAACCGAAGTTACGGACTGCAGTAGAATCCTAGTCTTATCCCTGCTCAACTACGTATTATCTTCAGATGGATAATCAGAAATTTTTTCGATATGACAGCAATGCTTTCTTTCAGCTATTCCTTGAAATTACTTCTCCAGGTTCACTAAAATTTGGTTCTTGGTTACTCAGGAAAACAAACTAGACAGTAGATTTCAAGAACTCTAACAGTAGTTCAACATCCTTGCAGTTATGAAATACTGTTAATGTTTAGATATTTGGAAAATCATTTCCTATGACTAGATGATACAAGTTTCTAAAAATAATCTGTATTACTTACCTGTCCTTTGTAGTTAGTAGGAATACCTCCCATATTGTAATGCACAGTAGGAAGAACAGGAATGGGCTCTTTAGTCACATCGACTCCAGCAAATATCATAGCTGTTTCTGAAATTCCTGGAAGACGAGTTGCTAGTTGCTGAGGTGGTAAATGGTGCAACTGCAAATACACGTGGTCTTTATCAGGGCCACAACCCCTGGCAAAAAAAACAAACAAAAAATGTATAACAAGAACTCTGCAAAAGTCAGTAATTGTTTTAAGCCTATTATTTAGTTTTGATAACCTTTACGAAAATTAAAAGATTTATATCTGATAAAAATACATATTTAGCATATTTGAGAACACTGTTGACCCCTAACAGCCTTTCTATTTTTGGCATAGAAATTTTCTTTCTGTTCACTATTTAACATTTTAAAATACTACATATTGAGAGAGATGTAAAAGATAATTCATTAATAGAACAAATGGATTTCACTATTTTTTTTACTAAGAGCTGATACGTTATACTTAAACAACTGTCCCTATGCTCACAGAATTCAAATAAGACTTTCTTAACATCTTGCATTCCTTTCCAAGACAATTAAGAAATAATAAGCAACATTTTCACACCAAACACATGCACAACTAAACCTCAAATCCCCAGCATTCCAGGAGTTTACCAAATGAACTACTGAACTACACAGGGTCTAGTATGATTAAATATTCATTCTGTAGCTTCCTTGAAACATTTAACTAACCTTCCTTCCCGGATTTCTATTGTCATAGAACGGGATACTACATCCCTGGAAGCCAGATCCTTAGCAACAGGTGCATATCTCTCCATAAATCTTTCACCTTGACTGTTAATTAGAATACCTCCCTCTCCTCGGCACCCTTCTGTTATGAGACAACCTGCTCCATAAATGCCTGCAAAGAAGAAGAAAAAACATAAAGTGAAATGTGATGTCATGACCAAGACAATCAGGACTGGATGGGTAGACTGTATTCTTCCCTAATAATCATACCTACTAATAATTGTCCCACAAGGCTTCCTTAGTAAACAAGCTTTATTAATCCTTTCAAACATTTTTCTTGGATAGTAAGCAAAAGAATTAGGAACATCTCTAACATCTTTATCAAGCAAAATACTACAGTCTGATTATATCCACATGCAGCAAAACACTTGGATAACTTTTATATAGATCTTGTAGACCCTGAGCAATTACTTAGTCAAAACAAATCAGAAGTTGATCAGTACAAATCCAGTTTGCTCATCTTTGTTCTCACTTCTTCTGTGGATGGCAGTGCAGGACAACTTCAAATTGTATGTAAAGTGAAAATTAACCCAATAACTCTTCTTTTTCTCTAGAGAAATAAGGCCTACTTGTCAAGTCTTTAGCTCTGGTCAATACAGGAAACAAAAAGGTTGACCAACTCACAAACTTGATAATTATTTTAAAAGCTATGGAATTATAAGAGAAACAGTGAAACGTCTTTGACTAGGAAAAACCTTAGATATTTTTAGGTTTAACAACTATAATACTGTAAAATTAAAAACTCAAAAGCCTCACCATTTCTAATATGCTAAAACTCAGCATTTATTTAGCTACAGTAAAAAGAAATAAAACATTACTTTTTCATCTGTAATTCTCATGGCCCACACATTAAATACTGATCCTCTGCTATAAAAGAATGACCCTAAACATATAACTTTACTTCAACTACCCCTCTTGTATAAAACATTCTAGTATATAACTTTAACATTTACGGCTACCCATTGCTTCAGTCTCTAATACCAAACAATGTATTGAAAATGTATCTCTTCTCATCTTCATATATTAGAGATACATTTTCAAGAGGTGAAGTGGTTTAAACTCAAAATTCATAAAACTTGTTACATTGTAAAGACAGCTTCTCAAAATATTTAATATTCGTATCTAAATTAGAAGAGGTAAAATCTTTCTCGCAGTGTAGCATTCTTACTCTCAGTGTTACATTTTACAGCAGTCTGAACACTCCTTACAAGCAACTAATGAACAGTTAGGTGTTACAGGAAAGTTCAAACTGATTATGTTTTCAAAACAAACAAACCAACTCCCCCTTTCATTTTTGCCTTCTTAAAAATAACGTTGCAAGTATCACTTCAACCGTGCAACTGTATAAATGTTTCTATAGATAGGATTGCTTTTGTGAACATGCTCTGTACCTGTGGGATGGAACTGTACAAACTCTAAGTCCTGGCAAGGAAGACCAGCTCGTGTGACCATCGCGGTGCCATCACCCGTACTGGTATGAGCAGAGGTACAACTGAAATAAGTGCGGCCATATCCACTGCAAAACAGAGATGGAAAAAGTATTAAGTCAAGGAAGAGTCATTGGAATCTATCCCTCACTGTCTGTCTGTTTGAATAACAGTGGAACTAGTGCAGAGGGTTAACAAGCAAGATATTTTGCCATCTCCTACACTAAAAGCCTAATCAGAGAAAACAAAAATTGATACCGTCCTGTTATGGTCAACTCTATCCGAAAAATGATTGGTGCTAGAAGGCAAAGCAAGGCAAAAAAAAAAGAAAAAAAAAAAAAAGTGTTCTCTTTCAGACAGAATGACTAATTTGCAAAATTATACTGCTTTTCATCCAAGATGAAAACTTGAATATTAGAGATTACATATGGACATAAAAACAGAGATGATATGTTCATCTCCAAAGGAGCTTCAAATTCACCTACAAACACCCACTCCTCAAACTAGTAGCAACCCTTTATCATAAGCATCACATTACCCCGTGGCAATGACAGTGTTCTTTGCCCTAAATCGATGTATAGAACCATCTTCTATGCACAGGGCAATAACACCACGACATTCTCCATTTTCCATTAGAAGATCCAAGGCAAAATACTCAACAAAGTAGCTGGTATCATATCGCAGAGACTGGAAGGAAAAAAAAAAAGTAATTATTAAGAAAAGTCTGGAAACTTAAGTAAGATCTCTTCAATCTCTTCAAAGCTATGCATATATATGAGCTATTTAGGATAAACACAAAAGAACACCCTCCCCCATCCTAGCAACTCAGAGAAGCCTTTTTTTCCTGTAAAACCATATTAAGAAAAAAAATACACCACTAATGAACCTATCTTAGCTCAAGCACTCAATTTAGAAAAGCCATAGCTAGTGAACCAGACCCGTTCCTTCAGCCTACTTTTGCCAGTATTTCACTTAGCTGCAGAGCTCAATACAAGTAGAGACAAGTATCACTGAATCTCTCCAAGACACAGAACAAATCTCCTCAAGCCCAGTGTATAAATTTATCAACAGAAGCAGCAAGCCAAGTCAGATTTCATGCCCTCCAGGATCAGACTAGTATGTGGCAGCACTAAGCATTTGTTTTGCAGTGGGATGTACGGTTTTAACCACAAGGAGAGCAAAAAGGTAGCCACTAAGTAGATAAATACCACTAGCTGCTCTGCACTCAGCTTAAGGCTTCAGGCAGCTTACTACCTCTTTTTAAAAGAACTATGTCTTTCCTCTGTTTTATCCCATGGCATTGATAGGACACATTAGAATTATAGTCAATAACTTGCAAGAAAGCAAGCTCAGAAATGCATTCTAACCCTTTATACATTTAGAGACATTGCACACATTTTCCCTGCTCTATGAAGATGACTGAACAAAAACGCTGCCTTGTATCTTTGTCAAGAGTTCCCCAATGGCCCTGAGTCAGTCTGAAAAACCTAGAAAGGTCTTGGGTTTGGTTTCCTTCTCCTATGCAGGGGTGGGGAGGAGAGGGAAGTTTAGATAAATTCTGTTTTGACTAGTTAATAGATGCAAAAGCAGCAATCAGGCAAAACTGCTCTAAACAAACAGTTGTCAGTGTACACTACTCAAACACTGCCTCCAGCAGAGCAAGCATGAGCAGGTTCCTTCGGTGTGTTTTATTTGTTTGCGCTCCTTGCCTGAAATAGGCATCTGCAAGGCTATTATCTTTTCACAGTGCCTCGGGAGGAAAGAAAATCCAGAATTGGCATCAGTGATTTGCCCACACTCCTCACTGATATTACAGTTGCAAGCAGTTACATTTCTTGATTTTTTTTCAAATGCTAGAAGAAAACCTTAACTGAAAACACAAAAACCCACATTCATTTTTATTTCACAGTTCCTTACCCTGCCATACAAGGTATGCAACAGCGAGTGTCCTGTTCTGTCCGCAACACAGCAGCATCTGTGAGCCTGCCCTCCTTTTCCAAACTGGAGACTCTGTCCACCAAAAGCACGCTGATAGATTTTTCCTTCTTCTGTTCTACTGAATGGCATTCCGTAGTTTTCCAGCTGTTGAACCCAGATACACATGTGAGTAATAAGGCAGAAAGTTCCTGACAAGGAAATCTCCATGGAAGCTGGTCTGTGCTATAGTTACCCAAAGCGCATATCAGCACCAGTGAGTCTCACCTCTATTACCGCAGCAGGGGCTTGCTCAGTCATGTAGTGAATGGCATCCTGGTCCCCCAGCCAGTCAGACCCTTTCACTGTATCATAGAAATGCCACCTCCAGTTATCCTCCTCCATGTTTCCCAGGGCAGCATTGATCCCTCCCTGAAAAGGAAAATGCAATATTCCTAGAATTATATTACTGAAGTACAGGTTCAGCAGTTTTCCCTCCTGTTTCTGTTATTTCTAAGACAAACAGTAAAGTCAGTCGTCACATGGATGTAAAAAAAAAAAGAACAAAATGAAATCTATTAGTTTCACAGTAGTTCTTATTCTGATGTATAACAAAGTTACACACATGGAATGCAGTGAAACTAAACTGAAGAGACATATATTGCCTTCCAAAATAGTTTCAACTAAACGCAAAACATTTATGAAAGAAATGTACCCTTGAAACATTAGGCTTATGTGCACATCCAGACAGATTTTTTGAAAGCAGCTATTTTTTAAACATATATTCTGCCTAATTTCTCACCTGTGCAGCAACAGTATGAGATCTGGTAGGAAAGAGTTTTGTAACACATGCTGTATTGAATCCAGCTTCTGACAAACCAAACGCAGCCCGCAGACCTGCTCCACCTGCACCCACAACAACTGCATCAAATTCATGGTCCACTACTGGATATTGTGTAGAAATCTGTAGAGAGAAAAAGAAGAAAAAAAAAGGTTTATTATCAAAATATTTAAAGCTGATCCCAACTTTCAAGTTCTGTGTAAACAAAAGCAGTATACAGTCAACATTCTTAACAGAGGTTTAATAAATGTTCTTTAAAAAAGAATATATCAGATACAGTCTGCAGGAGCAAATTCATCACTAGAAAAGCTATTTGGTTTAGAAACTCAATCCACTTGAACATAACAATCTGCTGAAGCCAAGCATCTCACAGTAGCTCTATGGCTTCCTTATAGGCATCAAAAGTAACACTGTGTTATCTAGTCTGTTCTTAAGGTATAGAAAAGCAAAGACATACCGAGTCAGAAACCTTGGTGGAAGCACTTTTCTTTCCAGTGATGGTGAAGTGAAAACTGCGTGTTAGAGTCTGGCATGCTGCTGGCCACTGGGGAAAGAAATTAAGACAACCACTATAGAATAAGTGTTTCCACAAGCGAGACCTTCAGCATTCTCAATTACTCTGTGATTATAACAAATATCTTTGTATTGTTGATACCACATGCTCAAGAACACTGTACCAACAACATTTCAGAGCTATCTGCAGTGAAGTTCTAGCTTTCCTATCGTTACAGCCAGGAGGACAGACATTTAAAGTTTTGACTAGATGAAAGAACAGTCTGCAAGTAGCAAGCCGTTAGAGTCTTTATCATATTTTCTTCACCTCATTAATCCTAGCTAGTCTCTTATAGCTATCTAAGCCTTGTATTGACAAAACATGTTTGCAATGAATGTTCTGCTTTACCATTTCTTTTCTTATAGAAACAAGGATACAGACAACTTTCAGAACCATAGACTTACTAGAGATCTCACCTAAGTCAAGCAATCCACAGAATTTAAATTATTTCAGATGTTCTGAAAGAGTCAAAAAATAGTCTCTTTTTTTTTTTTTATTCTGTATTTAATGGTGACCTATTTAAAACTATTTATTTATATCTGAATGAAGCACAGTGGCACTGTTTCCCCCTTTTGCAACATTCTCACAGCTCCCCAAACACTGAATCACTAAAACCACTAAATGACTCAAACTCATATCAGTCCTTGCTTTGATAGGTTAAAGCCACAGTCCTGGCCCCTCTAGGATAAGCTACCAATTTTCCCAATCCTAGAATATTTTCTGAACTATCTGAAGAAGAAATGAATGGCATGACTTTGTGTTATTGTTCTAATACATAACATAATCTATATATTAGAACAGTAACACAAAAACTCATGACAGTGCCTTGCACAGGGGCACCAGTACTTTTCTATTCAAAATACCTCTCCAATACATTCTTGCATATGTCCTTTCCAACATTTCTTATAACAACTGTTTAACTGCTCTATAATATGGTCAATAAGCAGGTCTTCTCTCATCTTTTCCCCCACACAATGAAATAAACCACACTGAAGTTTATTCAACTAAGTTTTATCACCTCTCTTATTTGTTTCTTAAAATCATCTTTATGCTTGACAGCCAATCTAAGTGTCATAATATACGCTAATACACTCCTTATTAGAGACAAGGTAACTAGTGAGATGATTTAATAAGATCAACCGTAACAGCCATGATTGAAAAAAATCCCTCTTCCAACAGTTTACTTTCCCCTTTCTCCCTCCTTCCCCATTCTGCTGGGTTATCACACTTTTGGACAATCTCACGCCCTTCTTAATTCCCACAGTTGTGCTTAGCTTTGTTAATATTTTACATCCTGAATCAGATCAAGGGATTCACTCGGACAGAATAGATGTAAGGGGCAACATGAAGTACAAGATGCAATTTTTCTACAAAACACTCCCAACAATAAGAGATACCAAACTGAAACCAGCTGCTCTCGCTATAGTAGAAATCCATTCAAAGCCTTGAGTTACAGATGGAGCTAGACTAGCAGAACTGAAGAGGGCAGGTAAACTGGCCAGGTAAACTACAAGTTTACCTACTGTGCATTCACTAGCATATACCACTCCTGCTTGTTTCCTTCAGGGAAATAACCACTTTGCAGCTTTGACACTGCTGCACAGCTTCTTAATTTATTAACTTATTGTCACTGGTCAACGACCAACATATCTGGTCACTGCATAAAGCGAATGCCTTTACTGACAAATGTCTTTACTGAAAGTCTTTACTGACAGTCCATGACAAGTTTCATACATGCTTACATGCTTTATACATTGCAAGTGTAAATTACTTTTTTGGGAAAAAAAAAAAAAAAAAAAAAAAGGAAGCTGTAATTTGTGTTATACAGAAAGAAACTGAGCCGCTTCTCCCTCACAAAGTGGATGCCCAGCTACCATCTCCACGAGAATTCTGCTACGAGTGCCTCAGAGTCATCTTTAAGAAAAAAAAGGTTACTTTTCCCAAGTTGCTGCCTCACTCTTCTGCGGGGCTAACTGTAAAGCCGTCATGCAACGGACCTCTGCATCAAACACTCCGGAAACGCATTTCCTACTAACAATGAAGCAGCTGCTCCTCCTTCCCGCGGCCGCCCAAGGTCACGGGGGGGACACGCGGCAGCGAAACCCCCGGGGGCGGGAGGGGGGGGCAGACAAACAGATGGACAGGACGGGCCCCGCCCCCTCCCTGCCCCCCGCGCCGGGGGAGGGGCAGGAGCCCCCGGCCCGGCCTGCGCCATCTCCCCCGGACCCCGCGCCGAGGCAGCTCCCGCTCCAACGCGCCGAGGCCCGCGGGCA
>JAWLRI010000002.1:4209092-4303215 GCA_034781795.1 Crypturellus tataupa
GCCCCCCGCCGCGCTCATGGCGAGGCGGGGCACCTCCGGGCTGCTCCTCCGCCGCCTCCTCCGCCCCCCCCGCCTGCGGCGGCCGCCGCCGCTGTGCGCCCTTCCTGACGGCCTGCAGCGGTTGCGCCCGCGCTTCCGAGTAGAGGCGGCGTTGGGGGCGGTTTGTGTCAGGGCTTAACCGCCCCTCTTACTCGTTTTATCTGGGAGCCTAAGGCCGAAGCGCTTGCCCAAATATAAAACGGTAGCCACGGGAATGGCCTTTGTACCTGTGTATGGCACTAATGCTGCGTTTCCCTTTTTTCCTGTGAATCGCAAGCGTCTTCATGAATAATTTGAACGATCCTCCCCACTGGAACATCCAGCCGAACCGAAGGGAGCCCGGCGATGAGGGCAGCAGGTGGAATTACGCGTTGCTGGTGCCTATGCTGGGGCTGGCAGCCTTTCGTAAGTAGTGGTAACCTGCAGTCTCAGCTGCAATCCCTAAACAGCAGAGCAGGTTAAGTAATACCCTGTCCAGGGATTCCCTCTGCCCATGCTCTCCAGGATATCTCGTGTGCTTGGGAATGTACCAGTAAATACTGCTAAATTCACAACCCTAAGGCAATGAAAATTTTTCACCCACTGAATTGATTATGTATATTAGTAAGCTCTACTTTGCCCAGCCCCCTGTCAGAGGAGGAGACAAGTGATATGGTAGCAAGCCAAAGGTAACCGCCCAAAGAGCTACTGATATATATCATTTTGCTGGACTTGCAAAGTGCATAGCATAGTTTCTGTATTGGAAACCTCGAGTTTATCTCTCCGGTAATTCTTTATTCTTTCTTTAATCCAAGAATTATGTGTGTTAGCAGTACAATACTAGTGGAGATTTCATTTCAAAGGAAACAGTATGATTGTCTGGTTCACCTTCCCATGGAACACGGATACATTGGTGGGCAAGGACCAGGAAATAGAAGTTTTTAATGCAGAATAACTTTTCTTTTGAGGAACAGTTAATTAATTGCAGCTATTAATGCTACCTCTTTTTTACTAACATATACAGTCTCCTTTATATGTGATAGGTTGGATCTGGACCAGAGAGTGTCAGAAAGAAATAGAAAAAGAAAAAAAAGAATACTATAAGAAACAATCATCTTTACAGAGAGACCTGGAAGCCAAATACCGGGATATAATCACAGAAAATCGTCGCACAGTTGCTCACTTGGAGCTAGAGCTTGAAAAAGAGCGCAACAGAACCCTGAGTTACCGTGAAGCACTGGTGTCCCAGAGCCGCAAACTCGTAGAAGAGAGAAGACTCCTAGAGCAGGAACAGGAGAAGCTAGAGCGAGAAAAACAGGTCCTCTTGCGCTCGGGAGCCGCAGGGAACTTGTACCAGAGTTACCTGGCAAAGGAAGAAGAGTGGCAAAAAAGAGCCAATATTCTACTGAAAGAATTGGAAGATGGACTTAAAGAAAGACAGGAAATCTACTGCAGTCTGGTGGTGCCAAGAAACCAGAGACTAGAAATAGAGAAAAATCTGCTAGTTAAAGCAGCAACGGATCCTGTTGCTGTGGCTCTACAAGTGGAGAGTGGCTTGAAAGATATTTTCAAATATGATAACTACTGTGGCAATCTGCTGAACAGAAACAAAAGCCAAAATGGAAGACTTATGTGGCTGTATCTCAGATATTGGGAACTAGCTATTGAAGTACAGAAGTTCCAGAAGGTAGAAAAGGCCATGTTAGGAAAACAATAGGTAGCAGAAGTCGTGATCCACCATGCGATCCACCGTGGATAATGTGAACTACCACAGTTGTAGTCCAAAGCTGTTAGATTCTCCTACCGTGTTTCGTTTGCATGTGCAGTGTGAGTGCCTTTTCTTTCACTGTCTAACAGCAAATGCTCCATCGAGCTCTGCTCCTTGCCCTAAAACTCTGTGAGTGTGTTTGTATTGCAGACTGCAGCCTAGTGTACAGATGTGCCTGCTTCTGTAGGTGCCAGGACAACAAAATGGCAACTGTGTTGGACTAATTTACCTACTTGCTGGTTATCCTCCTCCAGTGGAGAAGTAAGTTGTCTCCCTCAAGTCAGGTAGCTCGTAGTGCTCCTTATCCCTGGTTTCTTGCATCATGGCATTTAATTTTTTAATTTTTTTTTTTTTTTTTTTTTTTTTTTACCAAAACTGATCTTGAGGCAGATATTTGAAAGAGAACATGATCAAGCAAGTTTCTTTGTCACAAAAATCCTGTATGTGCATCTGTATATATACACACACATATGTATGTATGCATGTATATATACATTTGTGTAATACATACATTTCTGTGTGTTAGTATTCCAAGAGGGAAAAGAGTATGATCATGTTTCAGATTAGTCTTGCATCGTCTTCCAGGTTGAACATACAAATAGGACTTTCCATAGGAAACATCCGAAAGAGGCTAATCAAAGGAATGCGTAAAGAAACAGTTTGATCAAAAGTCTCACTGGAGTGAGAGATGCAAGCCTGAATTCTAAATGGAAAGTAGATGAGCTCTAGGTTATGTTCCCATCACACCATGTAAAGGTTAAGAACACACGTTTTCTTCTCCATCAAGATTTTAGTTATTACCAAAAAGTGTGCCTGCAGCATAGACCTCAGTGGGTTGTTGTCTGTGTCCTGGTGAGCTGGGGGGTAGATACTGAGCTTCCAGGAGCCTCTGAAGATTCCTGTGACTGCATCTGGTCCCATACTTGCTATAGGTCCCCTTTGTTATTAGCGTGGCCAGGCTACATTTATGTTTCTATAGGCATAGTCATTTCAGACCCCACCAGCTGCCTCTGTTCTCCGGAATCAAGGTGCATTTTTCTACAGCTCTTAAATTTTGAACTTACACTTCACCCCTTCAAGTACATGTATCTGTACAAACCTATGGGCTTGTAGGTAGCTCACAACAAGCTTTGCAAAGGTTAAAGCTTTTTAACTTTACTGAGCACAGTGAAATGTGCAGATCTAAATAGAACATCAAAAATACCACAGTGGGTTTCTGTGTTTGAAATCTTCCCAAAATTTGACTCTTGTAGAGGGTAGGAACCACCTTCAGTTTCAAATGTGCCATGTATTTTGGAGTGTCTTCTTCCTTTCTAACCCAGCCTTTCTCCCAAAGCAGCAGTGCGTATGCATTTGTTTATAACCTTCTGTGTTACCTCACGTCGCTCAGTGTGGAAAGATTGCCAGTTTTTTAGCAATTCTTCAGGGCCAGCCTTGAAACAAGTTCACCTTTGACTGTCAGCTGTTGCTTTGCCCAGAAACAATCCAGCAAAGTGGACGCTGATCAAAGTTTAGCACTCTGGTAGAGGTGAAATTTTCTCTTGTTATCTCCTGTTGGTTTTATTTCAGCCTTGGCACAGGAGACACCAGATAAATCAATCATGTAAATTGTGTATGCAACTTGAAGTCACTACTCAGCAAAAAATGTCCCATGTGGAACAAAAATCTTAAATTATACATGTTCTTCAAATAATCTTTTCTTCTGTTGTGATTTTGCTACCGTCAGTGATGAGTGAGCACTGTTGTATTGACTTGTCATTTTTTTTATGGACTGATATTTCTTCAAGATAAAGTGATAGTGAACAGACAAGCATTGCAGGTGTATATAAACTCACAAGCACTGAAAAGATGAAAGGTTTTCTGGATGCCAAACATACACAGGTTGGAAGATGACAACAAGCAACTGAAAAGTTCTTTTGTGTGAGCGCTTGAGCCAAGCTGCCGCAGCTGACCACACGTGCATGCCCCAAACTGCTTAGTAGAACAAATAAAACAACTTCACTTGCCTGTAGTTCTCTTCACTGTGGAATCTGGCCACGCAACTATGGAGGATTTGATGCAAACCAACAAGCATTTGCAGCCACTCAGTTGACACAGTAGCCAGTGGATCTATGCCAGTATATTCAAGACTTATGCCTTCCTTTTGTACATATTCGTTAGTTCTCCATACTGAAAGGTCAAGCATTTTACCCTGAGTTCTTTCATAGTTCGTCACAGATATCAACTGAAAATACTTAAAGAAAGCATGTACTCAACAGGGTAAAATGCTATATAAATATGTAAATTGAAGCATCATGTGTTTAATTCTTTGTGATTGGATGCAACGTAATAAATGTTTGAAATTCACTTTCACTTCTTTAGAAGTGTCGACTGTTTGTACAAGTAAGATTGTTCGCACTTTGCAAATCAGGATATTAAGATGGAAGAGTAATTTGTGGAGGATTTTTGAAAGGAAGGTCAGAAGCATCACTCTTGTTATTTCCGCTGAAATTCATATTTCCCCTCTATAAGTTAAGTTGTATTGAAAGCAGAAAGAATAGTTATTGTGAGCTTTATCTTGCTCATGGGCTCTTGATCTACATCAGTGGTTTGTTTGAAGATGCCCATATATATGTAAATCATAAAGGTAACTTGTCTTCAGAATATTTAATGAAGGTCTTTTTGTTACAAAACATCACTCACCTATTAATAATAATAATAATTAAAAACTTAAATCCCTTCTTGACTGTTGTAAATTGGAGGAAGTGGATTAGAGGAGGGGAATTTGTCTATGCCATCTTTCTAAGAAAATTTAAGTTGGCGCTTAAAAAGCTTTGATTTCAGTGCCAAGCAGAGAATATGTTGTGTTTTTTTTTTTTTCTTTTAAGGAAAAAACATTCACTGGAGTGAGATAACTACACCAACAGTAAAGATGAATGATTAAAAAAGGACCATCCCACTGAAACACTGGGGTTAATAATTCTATTTGTTAGATAGGGTATTCTGCCTTCTTCCAGAACCCCTCAGGTGCCTCTTCCTGTACTTCAACTTCTTTTTGTTTCCTTTTGTGGGTTTTCTCATCTTTCTGCTCTCACTGAGGCACTCTAATCTCACTCTAAGACCTTGGGGATTCCCGTTCCTTTTAATAATAGACCATTAATACCTTAGTGTTTGACACAATGCTTCATATTGCAGCCATCTTCATCCTCACAGTGGACTGCTGGATTTGTGAAATAATAGAAATGACAGGAGGAATATTTTTTATTGAATTGAGAGTAAAAGTGAGGTTTGTTAATGTGTAATTTAGGGTTATAATTTCCATACTTTACAAGAGTTTGGAGTTTTGGGTTTCTTTTTAATGCATATGTTGTTGGGGTGTGTCACATATCAGAAGTCCATATTTTCCTGAACGTTAACAATTACTTACATTTGGAATATTTTCAATTAGTTTTTGCCATTGTTATGAGTCTAATCATTTGCTATCATTGTGCACTTATTCTATCTATAACCATATAAAAATTTAGCTTTCCAAATAATGTAATGGAGTTCATACCCTTTTTTCTATTTGTGGTTGGCTAACATCTTGCAGGATGGTGTGCACCGTTCCTGTTGTGCCTGCCTATGTATAGCAGGTATTCCCCAAGATGATTTGGACAAGCAAAACTGAGGTATACTCACATTATCCATGAAGGGTTTTCTGAAGTCTTCTGCATGAAACATCAAGTTTCTGAATATACAAGTTTCCTATGCAATTTTTGCATAGCAGCTTCATGGGCCTGCATTTATTTATTAACATGAGATAATTAGGAAGTAACCAAACAACTAACAGGCAGTTTGCCCATTACAGTAGCCAAGGACTGTGATATTGTAATGAGAAATAAAGCTTTTTCTTTGTGACTAATACCCTTTGCAACACAGTGCCTATACGTGCTTTCACCCTCCAGGGTAGCTGCCATCTAGTAGGTGACGCTGAATCATTCTTACACTCAGAATATTCTCAGAAATATCTTTAGGGCAATGCATAAGCCATCCCTTCGGTGTGCTGTGTATTTAACTATGAAAGTAGGCATCATCCTTCCTTTGAAGTCCTTTCCATCCCTTAAAAGGCTTTGGCCCTCTAGCACGTGGGTGGTGAAAGTTCCTACAGGGCCACCAAAGGAAAGGTCGTGCCTGGGGGCCCTGAGGTTGCCTACTCCTTGGTGGATGAGAAGCCACAGAGGTCAGGGAGGGGAATGTCCCTCAGGGCAGTCTCCAGGAAGGCAGTTGCGATAAGAAGATACTGGTTGCTCTGCGGATATAAAATTGCTGCAACTGTTGAATGGTGCTAGGAAAAAAAAAAAAAAAAAAAAAAAAAAACATAGTCCCCATGACAGCCAGCCTTGGACTCCTGCACTGAAAACTGACCCCTGAGTAGCAACATCGAAATCTTAACATTGAAACTTGAGCCTTCACTTGCTAACACAGAAAAAAACTCTGTCAAAAATGTCATGAATCTGAACACCTATATCAGTACCAAGGCTGTTATATTTGGCAGATTGTGCAAATGTAAAGGATTCATACAGAGGACTTGTTAAAAATGATCTCATCTCCCAGACAGGACAAGCACAGTGACTCCATATAATCCCGTTGGCAAGGAATCACCATCAGAGAAATTGCTGTAGAAGATATGCAGAAAAGCTGATTACAGATTAGTCGCTGGAGAAAGTAGCCACAGGTGGAAGACCAAAAGATCAAAGACCAAATAATACTAGTAAAACAGTCCTAAAAGTGCTAGCTACTAAAGCTAGCACTAGTAGTATATATTAATGGGAACAAACAACTGAAAGGAAATCTCACCTCAAAAAAAAAAGCTTCAGGAGCACACAGGGCTTGTGAGCCATACTGTAATTGTCATTCACTGTCATATATCCTTGGATAATCCCACTATGGGATCCTCCCACTATGAGGTGGGGAGGGACCATTGTGAGGCAGCCATTGTGAGACAGCCTGGGGTCCATTGTGATGCAGCCCATTTTAGGGATGGTCGATTGTAAGGCAGGCCCTGTTGTGATGCGGCTCATTGTGAGGCGGCCAGTTGTGAGGGGGCAAGTGGCCCATTGTGAGGTGGCCCACTGTGAGGCAGCCCACTGTGAGGCACAGAGGGGTCCAGTGTGATGCGGCCCACTGTGAGGTGGCCCATTGTGAGGTGGCTAGGGGCCCATTGTGAGGCAGCCCCTGTGAGGTGGTCAGGGGCCCATTATGAGGTGGCCCATTGTGAGGCCACGAAGGGGCGATTGTGAGCTGACCCATTATGACGTGGCCCATTGTGAGGCGAGGAGGGGGCGATTGTGAGGTGGCCCATTATGAGGTAGCCCACTGTGAGGTGACTAGGGGCCCATTGTGATGCAACCCATTGTGAGGCAGACGGTTGTGAGGCAGCAAGGGACCCATTGTGAGGTGACCCACTGTGAGGTGACCCACTGTGAGGCGGCCAGGGGCCAATTGTGAGGTTACCCATTGTGAGGCTGCGAGGGACCCATTTTGAGGCAGCTCATTGTGAGGTGGCCAGGGGCCAATTGTGACGCGGCCCATTGTGAGGTGGCCATGGGCCCCATTGTGAGGCTGACAGGGGCCTGTTAGGAGGCAGCCCATTGTGAGGCGGCCTGTTGTGAAGTGGCAAGGAGTCCATTGTGATGTGGCCCATTGTGAGGTGGCCATTGTGAGGCAGCCAACTGTGAGGTGGCCAGTGGCCCATTGTGAGGCGGTAAGGGGCCCATTGTGAGGTGGCCTGTTGTGAGGTGGTGGAGAGCTCATTGTGACGCAGCCCATTGTGAGGTAAGGAGGGGTCCATTGTGAAGTGGCCCATTGTGAGGTGGCCCACTGTGATGTGACGCATTGTGAGGCAGTGACATGGCCCATTGTGAGGTGTCCCATCGTAAGGGGACGGGGGCCCATTGTGAGGGGGCCTATTGTGAGGCAGCGAGCAGGTCAATGTGAGACAGGGAGGGGCCCATTGTGAGGGGGCAAGGGGCCCCTTGTGACATGGCCCATTGTGAGCTGGCCCACTGTGAGACGACAAGGGGGCCATTGTGAGGTGAGGAGGACGCCCATTTTGAGGCGGCCCATTTTGAGGCGGCTCATTTTGAGGCAGCCCATTTTGGGGTGGCCCGTTGTGAGGCAGCCCATTGTGAGGCAGCCCATTGTGAGGCAGCGAAGGTCCCATCGTGATGTGCCCCATTGTGAGGCGGCTAGGGGCCCATTGTGACACGGCCCATTGTGAGGCGGCCCATTGTGAGGCTGTAAGAGGCCCATTATGAGACAGCCCATTGTGCGCTGGGGAGGGGGCCATGGTGAGGTGGCCCATTGTGAGGTGGCCAGCTATGAGGAGGCCAGGGCCCCATTTTTAGGCAGCTCATTGTGAGTGGGTGAGGGGCCCAATTCCGATGCAGCCCATTGTGGGGTGAGCCATTGTGAGGTGCCCATTGTCAGGTGGCCCACAGAGAGGTGGCCAGGGGCCCATTGTGAGATGGCCCATAGTGAGGCCTCAAGGGGCCCATTGTGAGGTGGCCATTGTGAGGTGGGGAGGGGCCCATTGTGAGGCAGCCCATTCTGAGGCACCCATTGTCAGGTGGCCCACTGTGAGGCGGTGAGGGGCGATTGTTAGGCAACCCATTGTGAAGGATTATGCTCTGGGTTCCTTTCAGACAGAAGAACTGCCCAGGTTTTGAAATGGCACCTCTTCACCCTTCTCTTCATAACTGCTCCTGCAGGCTTGCATTTTTTAAGACACCTCACTTCTCAGGCTGCTTCACACCAAACAAATTCCTCAGCCAAACTGGTTGGTGCTTCTTATTATAAAATACTACCTCCCTCTTGTGGCTGGTTGCTTGCCCACGGGGCGAGTATCTGCACCAACCCAGATGGTGTGGTAGACCTCTGTGCAAAGACAGTATGTACAAATTGGATGTAGCTCAGGAACCTACTAGTATTTCCATATATACAACAGTATAGGAAAAGAAATCAGTAGAAAGCTTGATTAAAGAACACTGTTCATTGCTTAGGGAACATCACAAGCAACAGTCTAAAATTGTCAACCTGGTCTGGTGCCTTTTGGAGAAAAGACACATGTGGCTAGAAGGATCCAAGTAATAGCACCTTGTTGACTAAGACATGCAGGTAGATCTATGTTGGTCAGCAAGAGACCAAATCACAGAAACATTTCTAGACCTATGCACCCTGCTTGCAATTTTCACCAAAGTACAAAAATGAAAAAAAGTCTTCAAAGTTGATAGTAACATTTCTGAGGCCTCCTGAATACATACAGCATAACAGAAAGGACAGTACATTGACAGAACAAAGCAAAGATGAGTGATGCTGGTAGAGCTGATATTTTTCCATTGAAATATTTATATACAAAGCTGAAGCAAATATTACACGAACTACTATTATATACAAAATTAAAGATCATGCCTATTTTTAGAAGAAAAAAAAAGAGAGAAAATTGCTGCGTAAGAATCAATGTCAGTTCTGGCCTGGGTGCATTGCAACATTTGCTGTTTATGTTTAAAGCTTGTTCCCTTGATTTCTGTTTATTTATTTATTTATTTTGTGGCTAAGGATACTGTTACCTCCACAATAGACTCGGACTATTTCTAAGTATGTCAGATAGCTCAAGAAAATTTCCTGATACTATAAAACAATTCTAGAATGAGATGCATGTGGAGGTCATTGTATACGACATCCTCTCTCTATTGCTTTCTCGGCAGCCTAAAACAGAGATTCAGCGATAGCTCAGTGCTGTTCTGTTTCTCCTTTGGAGTGATACTTGCTGACACAAGAGGACCTCTGTCCTATCTGGAAAAGTTTACAATCATATGAAGTCTCAAAAGTTTATTGGACTTCCAGGTCCCAAAGCCTACCAGGTAACCCTATTTGAACTGCTATGATGCTGGAAAATGCAGCCTTGACGCACTGACAAATCGTGCCAGCTGACTGAGGAGCTACATCTTTTGGTTATTTATCAGGTAGAGTTTGAGAACAACAGAGCATAAAACTTCATACCCAGTTAAAGATCTACATTTCTTTTTTTGGCAGGGTAACCTGCTGTTGAATATTAGCCCTAAACTTAAGTGAATCCAGAACATTTTGCCAGCTTACCTTTTATTCAAATATGACTATTAGAGCCCCCCAGGCTGGGTATTTTGAGTCTTTTCCTGAACTGGAGTTTAGCTCTTTCTTGATGGAACTGGTTGAAGATTTTGCCCATGGATAGCCCACAAAAGGATTTGTTATGTCCAACAGATTCCTCAGGGACAGACTGGCAGGGAAAGCATCTCTAAATGTTCTTCCTCCTCCCTTCTATTATATCTTCCTTCCCCCCCATACTCATCACACAAGGCTCGTCACATGTATAGCCCAAGAGACTGGGCCGTCCCCATTCATGGAAGTTTTCAAGACCTGACTGGATGAAGCTCTCACCATTCTGATCAGATCTCATAACTGACCCTGCTGTAAGCAGGAAGTTAAACTAGAGACCTCCTGAAGTCCCTTCTGATCTGAATTGTTCCATGGTTTTAATAATACTATGATTATTAAAATTTTTAAATATGAATAGTTCCATCACAGTCAAGTAAGTATATGACATACTTTTATTTATTTATTTATTCCCACTGGAATTTCGTATGTTCCAGATAGCAACCAGGAACCACCTGTCTCTCATCTCATTAGTGCTGTATATTTTGTTGCACAGGAATGAGAAAGTGAGTAGGAGCTAAACACAGCAGAGGATCATGAAGGGAAGAATGTAATGCTCTCACTTAAACTGATGGCTGGAAATCTTTTCACCCAGGTACACAGACACACCTGCAAAGATGGAAATAGGCAACCCATTTATTCTGCAATTTCTATCACAAAAGAAGAAGTATGTGATTCTACACTAGCTATCAGTGGTCTCTTTTGTAATGTAGTTAATTATAACAGCTTGGGGCACTGCTGAACAAGATGACAGAACAAATGTAGCATTTATGATTATATTGCCTTTAGCTCTAATGCTCCATGAATGTTGCTCCCAAAGCATTTGAAGAATTCTTTTTTCCTCCAAAGAAGATACCTTCTTTGCCTTCTCCTTGTCCTCCCCTTTGCAGCATCCAGTAGAAGAGTTACCCACTGCAGTGCCCTTTGGCCCTCGAGGGAGGCCACAAGAAAACAAACAGCCTGGCCAGGTGCTTCAGTCTGTTGATTCAGTTCCTGCACCTAGAGAGAAGCGTGGCCTGCTCCATGTTGGGCTACTTTTCTGCAGGGTTAGTGAGCAATGCTGTGGCCAGCCCAAAGAGGGCCGCTGCGGGGTCAGGAGCCAGACAAGGCTGTTGGGTTGTGGGTCTCCAGCTGCTGGCTTCCAGGTCCCACCTGTGCCTCCAGTGCGGAAGGGAGAAGACCTGTTGCCTCTTTTCTGAGAGCCAAAACCGCTGGAGACCTGCTGGTCGTGAAGACCTCCAGAGCATGAGGCAGGTCCAGCCCCTGCCACAGACCTCTCCTTGGACCTTCCCAGCTCCCACATGGACACAGCTGAGGGGCATCCAGTTGCTCCAGGGACAGATCGGTGGAAAAAAGGGGTTTCCAAGGGTCTGTGTTGGCACCGGGCTAACAGGAGTGATGACAGCACGGCAAAGCTCTACTGCTAAACTGGGGTCAGGTCACCATGAGCTCAGGTCACCCCCATAGGCAGGCTTGGTGATTTCCTGAGTGTGAAACAGGAGCAGGTCATGGAGCACTGGCTGCTGCCTCTGCCTTGAAGGGCAGGTAAAAGCATGGCCTCAACATGCATATTTTTCTCAAAGGGAAGCCATACTCTAGTTGCGAGACCAGCTGTTTAAACAAGAGCAGGAAGAATAAGTCTTTCAGAAGCTTAGTGCTGATATGTAACCCGCTTTTTTCTTCCTCATTCTTTTTGTTTTGATTAATGTTTGTGTTATCTTTCTACTGCAACTTTTTTTCTTTGCTTCTTCCCTTTCATACTCTTTACTTACATCTTCATCACCTGTCATTAGAAATATATTATGAATATTAATCCAATCTCTTCTGCATTTGCAATTTGCAATTTTCAATATATGCCTTGTTTGGCAGCTTATGCTATGAAAGGATTGATTTTGTAGAGGTTCATTAGTCATAATAAACTCTGAGAAACGTGACAAACTTAAGCCTTGCATAGCTTGAAGGAGAAGTGTATTTTAGAGCAAAATGAAGGGCTTGGGGCTTTGGTGAATACGCGATTGACTGTGTATCAATGGTTCTGTGTTTGACTGCACGGTCTTGCACTACTTAAGTCTGAATTAATCCAATCATGTTTTCCCCTCAGTACAGTCTGAGGTGTTACTGAGTAAATCTGAAATAATTCCAGAAAATTTATGTATAAAATCTGTGATTACTTTATCTTGTTCTCTATATCATCACTACCAGGAATGCTTTCCTCTGATAGAAGAAGCAGAATAATAATCCAGGTGAATTTTGAGATCCTGGAACATATGGTTTCTTGCTAATGGCCATTAGCATGATAAGTCTGTATCTTTCTCAGAAATGAAAGCAAAATCTCAAATTTGCCTTGGTATGTTAGAGAGGAGAAGCACGCATAAGCAAGTCCTGCAGAACGGTGGCTGTGTCATAACTTGTTTGGTCTAGTCCACAGGGTGGCAATATAGACAACCCCTTGTGTGATCAAGTTCTCCATAAAAAGGCACTGTGCCTGTCAAGATCATTAGCCATGCAATTACAGTGATAAAGAAATTGGAGCTAGATGCTATACCAGCATATTTGCTTGTGCAAATATTTAACAACCGTGAGATAACTAAGAATCACTGGAACCTGGCATTACCCAAAGTAAGATAAGCTTCTCCAGATTTACACTTTGAATCAATTCAGTAGAACGCCATCTGAAATGTGTTGTGGTCGTGTTACAAATCGCTTACACATGAAAAGCACAGATAAATTTTTGTATCATCGCAATACAAGAGAGATTTTTTTTCATACTGTGTTGAAGTATTCACATATATTTTGATTCTCAAAGGAAGTTCCATTCATTCCTTCTATGTCAACTTGTGATGTGCTTAAAGAGAAATATGCTATTTCAGCATTAATAAAATAGTGGAGTTTTTATTTTCAAGGATTTAGGACTCATCAGTTCATAGCTACAAGCTTTTTGGACACTGAAATCATGATCCAGTTCAGTTGCTGAAAGAGATTTATATAGGGCTTTGCAAAGCTATAGAACTAAAGCTTGACCACAAGTTAGGAAATGTAGAGATATGAAATAAATTAGGGGAGGGTGTTTGCTTTTCCTGTGTGTTTTCTGTCTGCTTTCACTGCTTATTACTATTTTATGTTCCCTACAACACAGCTGCTACAATTACTTTCCTTTGTCTTAGGAGACAGAATAATAATCCATGTTTCTTGCATACAATTTCCTGCTAACAACCAATAGATCAATTTCCTTCTCAGAAGTGAGAAAGCATTTTGAAAATTCTGTGTTACCACTTACTTATGTGTGAAAAATGCTTTTTCTAGTCAAAGAAACGACAATATATGGAGGCTTTTTGGACAAGTAAAGCATCTGTCACTTTACTACAAAGAAATATATTAGTTGAGCTACACAGGAATTACAAATGGATAAGGAACTTGGTAAAGATCTGATAATGGTAAAATGTACTGAAAGCAGAAATAATGATCTTGAGTAAAGTCACTAATGTAGTTCCTCGATGATCAGTTTAAGAAGGGATCTTTTGTCATTCTTCCACTATTAACTAAGGACAAACAGTAAATGCATGCTAAAAAAATTCTCATGACAAACTCAGCAGCACTGTAAATGTTGAGAAGTAGTGTAACATTCAGGAAGAACTAAGTAGATCAGTATACTGGGGTATACTGAATGGATGAAAGTGGATGAAGTTTAATACACTGTTGATAACTTAGAAAAAGATATTCTGTTTCACACTAGGAAATCTTTGTTTGGAACAGGTTAAGGAGAAGAAAGGCTTTGATCTAGTGATTAATCAAGAGGCAATTAATTTACAGAACTCATGAGTCATAAGAAAGGCAAGTGGTATTACTAGGTGAATTAGTAGAGGTGTTTCAAGTAAAGGAAATGTTAACGCCTGATTACAAGGCACAGGGAAAATCCATCTGCTTTACTGCATAATGTTCTAGTTACCCATGTCAAGGATGAAAACTCTTTTTTGTAACTGACCTATTCCAGAGAGCATGGAAAGGCTTTTTTAGAGAAGAAACTAAAATGTCTTGCCTTGTTTAGCCTATAAAAACCAAGACTGTGATGAAAAAGTGCTGCAAAGCTGTTTAAACTTATGGGCCACAGTTGTGTTAACCTGTGCTTGCCATAAGTAGAACTGGCTATGAGCTGGCCGTGAATATATTGCGGTATGAGAGGAGTGAGCTTCTAGACCAGCCTTTCAGTAATATGGAGTTCAAAAAAATCTATTCTGAATCAGCATTATAAGTCTGCAAAGGGATGTCTTGATGTGTTGCCTTCTTTGGCAGATGCAAGATTCAGTTACTTAAAAGGTCCTTTAGGTTTTTCATTTTGATCACTCTGTATCACCCTATCTAATGAACCTCTAGGACTGAGCTGAAATAAAATTCCTTCCTATCTATATTGTGTTAGGAAACACAAAGTCATTAGGAAGGTGAAGGGATTTTTCGCTTCAAACCCACGAATAAGGAAGATACCTGCTTCCAGCCTATGTCCTGTAATGGTCAGAGGTATTAACGTAAATAGAATGCATTTATGAATGCAAAGGTCAGATTTCATAATTCCTTTTATTCTCCCTCCTTTTTGGTTAGAGCATTTAATAAAATATCTGACATATTTCAGTAATCGTGACAAAAAATACGATTTTATATGCATACACCAAGGGAAACTTAATGTGACAGGGGTTCAGACACAACCTATCTTTCTGACACAAAGCATTCTGAAACCTTTATGTTTGGTCTGCAGACAGTGAAACCTCTTAACTCTGTATCTGTTAGGGATACACATTCATTTTAGGTGAGCTTAAACAAGGGAGTGGTAAGGGATGTTTCATAACCTTATGAGTATCTACAGTTTATAGCCAAATTACCTCCTGAATTACATTAGCTGGAATCAATGTCTTACACTGGATGAACAGAATGTTCCATAAAACCTTGACAGATAAAGCATTAATAAGTGTCAGAGCTGACTTGGTTAATCGAATGATTTGCTGACGCTTCTTTTTACCACAAGTCTGTACTTCCAAGTTTAGTGCCAAAGGTTCACTATATATAGCTGAAGACAGCAATTAGATGGTCCCTTTTCATGCAGATTTCTAACTAGCTACCTGTTTCATAAACGTCTCGCTAGGGCAGCTTTTCCAGACAGGAATTTTAAAATATGGTGAAGTTACAGCTACCCAATCCTGGCCTGGAGGACAGAATACCTTCTCATGCAGAATTAGAGGCCCTTGAAAAAGAAGAGGCAGATTCAAGACCGAAATGGGATAACAAGGCTCAGTATATGCTGACCTGCGTAGGGTTTTGTGTGGGCTTAGGAAATGTATGGCGATTTCCATATCTCTGTCAGAGCCATGGAGGAGGTATGTCTTTAATATATCTTGACTAACTTGGCTATTAATCTGTCTTTAATATCTCTTTGGGAATACAAGGATTGGAATACTTTATTTACAACTGGACCGTTCCTATAAAAATAATGATGTTTATCTCTTGAAGACCATCTGATGGAGAAGGTTATTTCACAGGTTATCTATATCCAATGCAGTTTATTAGTTATATAAGAAAAAGGAATGTTTATTTTGGGACACATGATTGATCTAATCAGTTCTTGCACTGCTAGCAAAGTGGTATGTTTTATCAATATAAGTGCAATGTTACTTTAGTTTATTTATCTACCTCTCTATATTTTTATACATCAATAAACTCAGAAATACAATTCTGATTATGAACTCAAACTATCTTTCTTTTGTTTCTTTAACTTAATCTGTGCATCAGCTGTGGTGCCACTGTATATGTAATTTATAATAACAGAAGTAACAGAACAAAAATGGTTATTGTTAAGAGTACCTGTTTTTGTGGCAGTTGCTGGTATTAAGTCCTTTAAGATCCATGTGTACACTATTTACCATAAAATTCACTGTGGTTCTTTAGGGTTCAGTTAGGATTGAAAGGCCATATTACAAGTTTTATCTCTGGTTTGCTGTTTGTGCTTAAAATAAGATTTTGAACTAAACCACTGCTTAAAAAAATATACGACATCATGAATATCACTCTATGTCTGTTAACTTCCTCAAACCAGTATTGCTTGTTTAGGTTTCTCTCGTATCTGATACTTCTTTAAAGAACTACTTAATAAATTGCAGTGTAAAAGATGAACCCGGATTGAAATAGGGTGGACTGACAGAGAAATTCATCTGTGCATGATCCTCACGGAGTGTTTTCAGGCAGTTCCAGGAGCAGGTTGCACGCTGAGTCCTGTTGACAAGTCAGGGTTGCTGCATGCGATCCAGGTTTATTTACTGGGACTTTGTCATGTCCTGGGCAGTTTTCTGACCGTCTGTTCTACTCTTTGTCTACTTTTCATCTGCATTGTATTCTAGGATATGTAGACATTGTGTTTGTTGCTTTGGGATAGTTAGTTCAGTATTTTGAAGCACTTTTGTGTTAAATATACATAATGAGATTTTTAAAAATTGCTATTCCTAGTTAAAACGGAGATTAGCCAGAGTTGGTTGGGTGGAGAGTTATTGGTACAAATTTAGGGGCACTTAACCCCAGATTACTCAGATAGTTCATCTGCAAAAGTGGATGCTTTTAATATTAATATTTTTAGGACATGGGCTGGTGTTTAGGGTTGGCAGTGTAAGCAGAAGTATTTTGCAGCACTGAAAATTCTTGTGACAAGAAGTCACATCAGCCAAAAAAATTATAATCCCTTTTCAATGTGTGCCAGTTTTTTGGAAAAAAAAAAAAAAAAAGATATATCCAGAATTCATGGTAGTCACTGTCTTCTCAGGTAGGACTTTCACTCACCTTCTGTTTATACTTAGAAAGTAGAAATGCCCTGTTTTGTGATACTGATTTATAGATGCTTTCTACTCTTCCATTTATCTTTCCTCTGCCTCTCTCTCCAGCACTATAAAATGTGAATGAAAAATAAACACCCAAGATGTTTACTTGAATGAATCATAGCTTTCCAGTTGGGGTAAATGAACATTTAGAATTGTTCCCTGTGTATATTTTAATTTATCCTCTGACAGTGATGATTTTTCCCCTTCGTTGTTCTGTAGCTTGTTCTTGCTCAGGAACATTAACAGCAGTTATCAAATCTCCCTGCTCCTTGCTTCCCTTGGACTCTCTCACTCAGATTTTAGGCAGAAGTCATAAGGCAGCATGCAGCAAGAAACCTGACTCTGTACAGACATCTGTACGTATGGCCAGACTTGAAAATCAAAATCTAAAAGATTTTTTTCTATAAATTCTTCTGCAGAACATCTGGCATATGCTGTAATTCCTATCAACAGATAATAACAATATTATCTCCAATAGCAATGATAATAGCAATGGCTGCTTAGAAAGGATTCCTTATCATCGTTACACGTGAGGGTGAAGAACAGCTATGCCATTCCTGCTCTCCCGGTGTTTGAGAGCGTTCCTGAGGTTCCTGCAGGAAGGCTAAATCCACCTCCTGGCACGCCTGGACCCTCTCCCTGCTGCTGCTGCTGTTCACGGTCCAGACGCCCAGAGGCATCCTCTTGCCCACCGTCTCTCTGTAGCCAGAGAAGAGTGGATCTGTGCTGTCTTTTGGAGAAACGGTTTTGAATTAGAACACATTAAATGATCTGTATTGTGAAAACAGACCTTGAAGTTCTCATTTTTGGAGATATTTTGTGCTGAGATTTTTTTTCTTTTTTTTTCTTAATAAGATATTCTGATTTCTATGTCTCCAACTGCCATTCAACCACGTTCACAGCATGGAAAACACCAAATTGGTGCAGCTCTTTGCATCTTCCTTCCTCACGTGAAGTTCGGTTCAGCTGCTTCCAGTTGGAAATCAGCAGCATTTCCTAGACATTTTAGATAAACTTTTCCCAAATCTTTGCCACTCAGCATTGGCTTTATAATGTGGATATCACTTTCTACCCCAGAGGAGAGTAATCCATCTCATTTAAGTAACTCTGAGGTATGCCACAGATGAGTCTCTACAGCAGGGTAGGGGAAAGCAGCAACACTATGCACCTTCTTCTGTGTTAGGCAGTTTTAACACGGTGATACCCAAATATACAAAAAGAAGTTGGCAATTACATAGTTTATTTACTTTTTTTGTCATATGAATTTAATACAAAATCGTATTAAAATAGACTATTTTTAATGGAAAAATATAGTAGAGAGAAGCATATTTTCTCCTTTTAAAAATAATTCATGGCTAAAAGCTGTAAAATACATCATTATCACAGGCAAACTTGACTTCAATATACACAGAACATACAGGGAAGTGTGTTTGCCTCAGTGCTTTCACCAGCATAAGGAGATAAAAATTTCCCTTCATTTAATAGCTATCTCTGACATTACATGCATGGCTTTTGTTTAATCTTTATTGAGCAACATGTCATTTAATCGGCTCTCAGAGATTTTAGTTTCATCTCTAGGGAGTGTTATTAAAAAAAGAGGATGTAACTTTAATGTTTAAACCATCAATACAGAAAAGAAACATGTCTTTAAGTATACAGTTAGCATATGTCTGCCATAAACATTTCTACTGTGCCAGGGAGAACCTTTTCACCTCCGTGCGTGAGATGACAGTGAACAAAGAAGGGATAATGAGGGACCTCAGCAGGCCAAACAGCAGCGAGTCCTTCCTGGAATTGTCACTTCCACTCTGCCACCATAGAAAACAACTTAGTCTGTAGTTTAGCCATGCTCCCCCTTTATGAAAAAGTGTGTGAAGACAATAATAATGTTTTCTGTTTTACATTAGAAAATCCTAGATTACACTACTTATTTAAACAAAAATGAATAACAATACAGATGTACTACAAAATATTGCCTGTACTGTATTAAAACAGAATTAGAATCCAATATATCAGCCACAACAGTTTTAAACTGGAAGGATTATACATAGTTTATATGCCTTTATACAAGATTTATTGTGAGATTGCTAGTTAGTTTTTCCAGTTCATAAAAATATGATAGCTCAAAAAACATTTTTTTGTATCCATCTCCCATGTAGCTGCATTGCGAAGTCATTATCCATTTTTTGTCTCAGTACAGGCTATTTCAGAAAGGTTGAGGAAAAATTGAGAGAAATGGATAACATGCCAAAGTTGTATTTCTAAGCGGATTGTTACAATGGAACCCCAGTTCAATGAAAAGGAAAAAAAGTGTGTGTATACCTGAAAATTGTCATCTTGTTGCTCTTGAAAATATATCAATACGCTTATAGCAAATATAAGTAAATGTTACTTATCTTTCAGTTTCTGACATAGCACACCTTACATGTTTGGATCACTGTGCTACCTTGCGATATATGGCTATTCCTTCAAACTAGAAGCGTTTTGGTTCCCATAAGGATATAGGCTGTGCACCGCAACTGTGCGGGTAGACCCTCACTTTCTCCATTTGTGTCAACCACAAACCCACAAATTCATGTGCTGTGGCTTCCAAGGTAGGAGGGAAGCTGGATAGACTGTGAATATGCAGCCGGATCACCCGTCTTTTCCATATGGTAGATGATTACTTGCACGTCATACTTTCACCTTTTTATGGCTGAGCAAGGAAGGTAACGGAGTCCTTCACCTCACCGCCCTATCAAAAGTTATGTCATGTCTAAAGTCTTCTTTTATGATACCTCTATAAATATTTGGAGCTGTCAGGAAAGCCATGGAAGTTGGAAGAACTCTCATAGTGCATCCTGTCCCTGCAGGACAGGGCCCTGCAGTGCCATTTCTAGGGTGTTGCAGCAATATTTGATACACCGTACTGTCCACAGGAAGAAGTAGATTGTGTAGAAACGTTGTTCTTCCTGAAACTCTCCATCCTACAAACCGAGACATGATATCTACTCAGATTGCTGGGCCACAACGAGTACCGGTGCCCTTTGCGCTTAGATATGTAAGCATGCCTCAACCATGGGAAAATGGAGCCCAAAACAAAACATCAAGCAAAATGTTTTCTACTTAAGGTGAAACATTGGTGCTACCTTTGGATATGTTCTAAAATAAATGCTTCCGATATTTCAAAAGAAATTACCGGATCTTCCTATTTTCTGCTAGCAGAGGTGATAGCTACCAGAAATTATTATTTTCTGTGACAAGTATGATAAGGAGTAAGTGGTCATGGGTTGAAAGGATTGTAAAATTCATATATTTCCTTAATAAGATTTTTCTCTGAGTGGGAATCTCTGAGGGAGTCAAGTCCTTAAGAAATCTTATTGTTGTCTAAGGAGGAAAAAAGCTGATAGCTCTCCATTAGCCGCAAAGATGATTAACAAATGACCATTAACAGAACTAGATACCCGTCAATCCATTCTTAAGTTTCAAGGCGTTCATTGAAACCACAGGAAGTTTAGTTTCAAAGAGGGATAAGGGCTTATTCATGGTACAAAAGAGTAACAATTAGATCTCATTAGATAATTAGATAGCTATACAGTTTCATCCTATGGTATTTTACTACCACATTGCTACAGAGAGAAGTGAAACTCCTTGTACAACAGAGATCTGTCCAGAATTCAAAATAGGAGATGACAGAAGAAACAGATTCTCTAGGGCTCAGCTTTCAAACTCTAAGGAGGTGTCCTGGGCTTCTGGCTCAAAACAGAGAAAATACTCTGGAACAAAAATTAGCTTAAATTGAAAATCTCATGCGAGATAGGATCACAACACATTTCTGGCTGCTTGTTGGTCCATATTTTGATAAGTAACTTAATGTCTGTGAAAGGCCAGAGGCTGACGCTGAGGAAATTGTCCCATGGACCCTCCCACACAGGATGGGAACTGTCAGGATGTGGGAGAATGGATGTCATTAGTGAGAAGGCACTCATATCTGCATACACTGGAGATATCCTGGTATCTGGAAATGCAAAACAAAAAAGCTCAAGAGCAATGTTGCTTGCACAGAAGTAGAGTGGACTATTAGTAGGGTACAAACTTGCTGAAGCCAAATCTACACATACTGCATGATGAAGAGTAGTGGTCTTCTCTACAGGTAACAATTAATGCTGAGTCCTTCAGGTTTTCACCAATAAAAGGCAGAATTTTCCCGAGTCAGAATTTTCATCTGGCTGTCTTTTGAAACCTCTGCAATCTCTCAGTCTCCTTTTGTAGAGTAAAAGCCAAGTTTTAATCTATGCAAGGTGAACTACACCGTTCATGAAAAGTGTTAAGTTTTGTGGAGCTAAATGAGCTAGTCTATAGAAGCCTGAAACTGTCATGTCCACACAACTACCCTTGGTAAATGAATTCAACAACAACAACAAAAAGTTTTCTGGTGCATCAGAAATCGGTCATTTAACCAGATAAGTGGCGTGTGCATTTTCAAAGTGCTCAGCATTTTGAAACATATTTTATGTGTTCAAAGGTTAGTAAATATCTTGATTAGCATATCTTCAAATGTCAGTGAGAGACAAATGAGGAACTAACGTTATTTGAATTCCATTACAGTGGAAAGTAAAATAGCATGTGTGATTAATTTCATTATAATAATGAGCACCTAAAACAATGATATTGTTTTATCAGACTTCAGCAAATCACACACACACACAAAAGAAGAGCTTGCAATGATCATTCTTCCTGAAACTGCAATTAGTATGACATCAAGAAGACACCCCATGGAGCTAGTGGGAATGAAGTTCACTTCCAAACAGTGAACTGCAGTTGCCTTGAATCCAAACCCACAGTTTCCATTCTTCGGATTTCCTCTGTCACTCTATTTAATTTCCATTGCACAGATGGGGAAGAAGTCAGCATGTGTCCAGACTTGAACAGTTCCCATAGTATTCTGCATTTTTTATGCACTTTCATTATTTATAGTATGTGAACAGGCAATTAAAGGTTTTTTTGTATAAACAGATAACCGTAATTCTAATATGTCTCCACTTTCAAGCATATGACTTTTCACCTGGGTATTCCAGTGTGCTTTTACAATTTATATCTCACGTCTGAGGTATACTTTATTAAGAAAGAAATTAATTTTTGAAATGTCCTGTACATGTCCTGTTATCATAATTAGTACTGCCTGAGCCCTGAGCCTCAGACTTTTGTTACTCAAGCAAAAAAGTTGTTTAAGTGAGCAGGTAGCTATTAGTTATTTTATGTAGACAACCTTCTTGGGGCTGGCAGCCACCCCTGCCCTTGATTTTTCCGTCTTGATCCTTCTTGATCCTTCTTGATTTTTCTAGGAATCTTACTTAGTTCATGCATGATTCACAATTACAAAACCATAATATTTTGGGGGGGGAAAAAAGGGAAAAAAAAAAAGAAGCAATTCAAACAAACTAGTTGTCTGTCCTCCATTTGGAATTCAAAGAAGCCTCTTCAAAGTTTAACCTTGGGAAGCGATAATTTGGTTTTATTTTGCTACTTGGGAATCAGAGGTTCCTGAAATCAGAGATGCAGCATAGTTTGCCCCTTGGGAAATATGTGTGTTTATAAGATGAGCCAAAACATTGTTCAGAAAATAGTTTCCACAAGTATGCTCACCACTTACTTGCAATCTAAAAAGCCATGTACTGAAGTTCATGCTTAATTGTTGCATTTCACTGACAGGAAATATTGTTTTTTAATCTGTTTCAGGAGCCTTCATGATCCCTTTCCTGATTTTGCTAGTTCTGGAGGGTATCCCGCTGCTTCATCTTGAGTTTGCCATTGGCCAAAGGCTGAGGAAAGGCAGTGTAGGAGTTTGGAGTTCAATCCATCCTACTCTGAAAGGTGTTGGTAAGTCTGAAGAGGATATAAAAACCCAAACCATGAGTCTCTGAATTGATAACCTCCAGAGCAAAGTTTTTGTATTTTGATTTTGTATTTTCTGGTGCACCATTAAAAATCCCAGAATCGATCACTTTACCTTCTCACTAACTGTACATTTATAGATCAGACTCATAATGATAAGCAACTACGAAAATGTTATTTCGGGATCTCCAGGTACTATTGATATCCTTAAAATGTGTTTCTAATTTCAGAGCAATTTCAGGCTTCAGAGATATCGTCTGTATTATCCACACTGCTGTCTCTACAATTAGGATGGCTATTTAAATTTACCAACAATTTGTTTTTTAACTGCTCTGCAGATAAATACAAGAGCTGAATATTTTCTATGTTGGTCTACCAGATTTCACTTCCAATTACAGTTGGAATATATTCAAATTTCAATACAAAAGTAATATTACAGTAATCCTTTTTACATCTGAGAGTGGTACCAGATTGAAAGCCACAGAAACAGAATATTCCATGTAAAATGAGTGACACCATCTGTGACAGAGTTTGGGGTTCTTAATTATTAAATCTGACGTTGTACTAAAAGCAGCACCATGCCCATAGCATTAAAAGCCCCATGGATGCCTCACTGCCACACACGCGGAAGAGAAGTATTGCAGTCATTTCGGATGGCTTGCTGATGCCTTGATGAGGGAGCAGTATCATCCTGCACACTATACTCTGTCTCCTGGTAACTGCCTCCCAATACTGCAAAGAAAAGACAAGCACCTCCACTAACTTCTGCAGGACCTTATGGAAGGGGAAGACAGGCTTGGTCTCATTTATGCAAAATTACAAGTCATCTGAGCATTACATGTATTCGGACTCCCCATAACCAAAGAGCAACACCGTGAACAGGATGCGCAGCTTCCATAGGGACTTACTGCATCCCTAAATTTAGTTCCTACACCTGTCAGCTTCAGTTTCAAAGCAGTTTTAGGCTATATGCCTATATAAAACTCACTAATCTAATCTTTAGCTAATGAATTAGTAGGGATAAAGCCTACATTGAAAAGAACTCGTTGATTTCCCATCTGGATACTTTATATCGGCAATGCAAGGACAGCATATATTTCATATCCTTAAAAAACATTTTTTCATGGCTGCTATAGTACTCATAATATGGTTGGACTTAGTTGGACTGATTTTAGTTTTTATAATTTCCTCTGGGTTTTGTCCTCATAATTTTTTTTCTTTTAGGCATAGCAGCAATGTGTGTATCCTTCCTCGTGGGATTATATTATAACACTATTATTGCCTGGGTAATGTGGTATTTCTTCAACTCCTTCCAAGAGCCCCTGCCTTGGAGTAGCTGTCCTCTCAATGCCAACAGAACAGGTATATTTTAAAAAATATTGCGTTTTGTTGATAGCAACTGAGGGTCTTTCTGTAAAACATTAGTAAAGCATGTCAGAACCATTGTGCTACTTGAGTTGTATAAAAATGTGCGTTATGTATGTAAAGTGTTAGCAATACTTAATCTTTGAGACAAGTTTAGACATTTTAATGAAATTTTAGAAACCTCAATTTTGGCAGATGTGTTTCTTCACCTGTAGAATATTCTCAAAATGCAACTTTCAGTTTACATATTTATACTTGTCAAATTTAGACAATATATTTCTTCATAACTAGCATGTCACAGAATCACAGAATGGTTGAGGTTGGAAGGGGCCTCTAGAGATCATCTAGTCCAACCCCCCTGCTCCAGCAGGGACACCTAGACCACGTTGCATAGGATTATTTCCAAGATGGTTTGGGGTATTTCCAGAGAAGGAGATTGCACGGCCTCTCTGGGCAGCTTGTTCCAGTGCTCTGTCACGTTCACCATCAAGAAATTTTTCCTCAAATTGAGGAGGAACATCAGGCTGAGTGAGGTATTACAGAAAAGCATTTCTGTGTTTCCAGTGAGAGCCATCAGTGTTAGATGTAAAGAGTCGGTTTTCCTCAGATATGTAGTATGAAATGGCAAAATAAAAGTCCATCAGCAATTTTATTCAGAACAGTTTCAAATGGTGGTGAGATTTTCAAAGCTGTATATCTGGGACTTGATAGGGTATCTCAGTATTGTGCTTTGAGCACTCCTGTTCATCTGAGTGGCAAATAATAAACATTATTCATAAAAAATATGAAAGAAATGTAATTTTTTGTCAATATCAATGACAGATTCTTCTACTTAAAAAAAAAAAAATCCATTTGATTTTATCCATGCTCAGAAATTCTCTCCATCCTTCCCTTTGCACAAGATGCTTCCATCTTCAGATTTTTGTAGAAAAAAGAAAAAAGAGACATATGGAAAAGAGGTTTGGGTGAGCTTCAAAGATGGTTGAAGACTGTAGAAATAAAAATAAAATCTGGATGGAAATCCCTGTTAAAAGAATCTCTTTAAAATCTTGTATTTTTACAGGAAATCAGCTTCTAGGAATTTGATATTTGCCAACAGTAAATTCTTTGAGGTTACATAACACAACTTGGTATACTACTGTTAATTATTTAACATGTTTTTTTTCCTAATAAATAAAAGATACAAGGCATGATAATGATTTTGTGTTACAGATTACATAGACGAGTGTGCCAGAAGCTCCCCTGTAGATTATTTCTGGTACAGAGAAACATTAAACACCTCCACATCTATTACTGATTCAGGATCCCTGCAGTGGTGGCTTTTGTTATGTTTAACGTGTGCATGGGGTGTACTGTATGTGTGCACAATCAGAGGCATTGAAACAACAGGAAAGGTAATTTGTTTTATACAAAAGAAAGAATATTCATTATGCTGTTGTGATTCCTTATTATACAGACCAAATCATCCTATAGGATCCGCCTGTTTCTCCAGTGGAAGAATTTGATTTGATCTGATTTGATTCATGTTCAGATTTGTGTAATTCAGATTCCTCATCCTTATAGATCCTAGTAGAATCTTAATGAAAGATGGAAGTGCTCCAAAGTGCATCAAAGATTAATGAAAGTTCAAGGCACTCTGTGTTTTTTGCTATGGCCATTCTCTTCATATAATGCATGGACAGATTTATTTGTGCTAGTCCTTAATATTATCTCTTCCGGTAACCCACATTTTGCTGTACAGAGATACCAGTTTGGTCCACTACTTGCATCAGAAGCATCAGGGTGATCTCAGGATGTACATTTCTTATGTTGATAGTGAGAGAGACTGAATTATGAGCTGAATTTCAACAGTGACATTTTGTATTGAATAGAGCACTAACTGTCAAACTATTTTATAAAATGTACTGCACATGCTGTTTCTTTTGAACATAGTTTTTCTTGGCATGTTAACTGACTTTTTTGATACTTATTATTTTTCTTTATATTCCATTGTATTTAAATGTTTTATTTACTGTTTTTTGTGCAGGCTGTGTATATAACATCAACTCTTCCTTACCTTGTGCTCACTATTTTTCTAATCCGTGGCTTAACTCTGAAAGGATCAGTCAGTGGGATTGTATATCTCTTCACTCCTAATGTAAGTCACTGGATACTTTATCCTTTAATGAAACTATGAAATAGTTCTTCCTATAATTGGTAGCTCATTGGAAATGAATCTCCATCACCAATACTTTTTAAATTATTCTTTAAATCTTTAAAACCTTGATTCTGATGGGTAAGTCCTTTTTTTGCATCATATGCAAAAAACACAGGCCTCCACACAGGCATGCACACACACATAATCTCTATATCAAAATTTGTTACAAAAAATAGACATTTGCAGAGTAATGCTAAGGAGATGTTATAAAGTAGCTTGAATTCTTTTTCTAGAATGTGCTGTATTCTAGTGAAGGACTAGCCTAACTTTCAAACACAAATGGTATATAGTTGGGAATACCCCCCCATTTAATCAGTATAGCTAGTATAGTATAGTATAGTATAGTATAGTATAGCTATAAATACATTTTCTGGAAACAGCCATTGTAAGATTCATCTATGTAAAGACATGTTTTAATGAAATTTCAAAATATTAATTTTCTAGTCTGCATAATATTATCATAATAATGTTTTCTCTTTGAAAAAAATTGATGAGAATAGTAACCAATTTTTTTAAGAATCTTGAAGAGTAGTGAGTTCTGCAAGTTTAATTATCTTGTTTTAATTACTGTTTAAAATTTCTCATATTCTATCTAAATAATGGTGCTATATATGCTTAAAGCCGTATGTCTGGTGCCTCAGGTGACTGAGCTGGCTAATCCAGTGACATGGTTGGACGCGGGTGCTCAGGTGTTTTACTCTTTCTCCCTGGCCTTTGGAGGCCTCATTTCTTTCTCCAGTTACAACTCTGTACAGTAAGTAACCAGGCAAAAGCCAAATTTTTATATCATTCTGTTTCAGTTTCCTCTCAGGTCAAGCCACAGTTTATTCTCTGCCACCACTCTCGTTTTCAGGAGTTTTTCAAAAGTTCATCTGGAACTTTTAGTGCCCTTGCTTCTCAATGCATGATGTCGTAGAATATTTTAGGTCTAAGTCAATGTTCCTACAATCGTGAGAAGTAGAGATGAGATTTTTCAGCATCTTTCCAATAGACACAAAGAAAAGAAACAGTGTATTCCTGACTTTCCAACACATTAGGACTGTCACACTAGGCCACCCTCCTTCAGTTACCAGAAGTTAATGATTTAAAGAGGAAGCTGAAAATCTCATGAAATTTCTGTGAAGAGGCTAAAAGAAAAAAAAATGCAAATTCCATAATGTTTTACTGTGATGTTGGAGCACTTGTAGTCCTAAAAGGGAAGTAGTATTTTAATAGAGATTGTCTGCAAGAATCTCATGTCACAGAGAAAAATCTGGCAACAGAAATCACTGAAGAATTTCAATTTAGTGCCCTCCCCCCAGTACAGACCATTTGGAAACACCATAAAACAGGAAAGGCCATAGTATCAGAGGTCTTTGGTGGACATGCTTTCCCTTCCTCTCCCTTAAATGTGATCAGAAAATTAGATATGATCACATCAAATTCATCTCAATAGTCATGTCTTTCCCAAGACAAATAAAATAGATATCTAGAGCTTCACAGCCATGTCATAAAACCTATTTAATAATAGTCATAAAAACTAATTTAATATGGATCCTTAGTCTTCTCTGACAGATGAAGGTCTCTTTCTGGATCTGCAGTTTTTCCACTTAGCAGAGATAATTTGGAAAGAAGGCCCTACAGTAGAAAATTCTCCCCCAAATAGTTTAGATTTCGTAATAGAATAGATCGCCTATTCAATCTTATCAGCAAAGCTTTACATTGTATTTTCCAAAATTAAGCATATTTTGAACTATTTTTTGTGCAACAATCAACATTCTTTAACAGATTGCCTTCTAGTCAATGCTGTTTCAATCACATCTCTCCTAAAGGAAAGCAATCTTCTATATTCTCACTCTTCTTTCCCATGAGGAAGACAGCCTTCTTCCTGCTCAGTAATATTACAAAGACAAGGGAAGTTCTTACAGGAAAAAAAATACCACCAAAACTCAAGCAAGGCTCTCTCCAGCAACATAGCTCTACCATACAACCTATACTGATCCAAAAGTAGTAAAATGAACAAGGAATTAATTAAATTCAAAGCATAGAGTGGGAAATGTTTACTTATCAACTGATGACAACCGGGTGTAATAATTGTAATACTCCTCTAGAGTACAGAAACATTGTTTTTGCCCTTTCTGTTTTGCTTTGCATGAACCGTACTAGGAAAGAAGCAGAGGAAATATTATTCCTTATCAATAGCATGAATTAATCAAGAAAAAAAGGGAAAAAAAAAAGAATAACTATTAAATTTCTTAAGGCATGACTATTAATTCAACTAACTCTATCAACTGTACTTATACAAATTGGGAACACAGGAATGTATCTATCTAGCTATAGAATACCCTTTTGTTAATCTTAATGGTCAATTTTTAATATTTATTCTGAGAATGTGTTTTAAGTAAATTCGTTGTTTCTTCTCTTTGAATTGCAGCAATAACTGTGAGAAAGATGCTGTGATTATCTCAGTGATCAATGGTTTCACATCTGTTTATGCAGCAACTGTCATATACTCCATTATTGGATTCAGAGCCACAGAACGATATGATGAGTGTTTCGACAAGTAAGCTATTGAAAAAGTAGAATTATAGACATGTTTGTTTGGCCAGGGCAGCTCTGTTCGCTTGGTGATAATGGCTTGATCAATCATGAACAGTTAAAGGACCTGATCCATAGAGTGCCAGATCACCCATTACTTCAAAAAGTCTGGATCGCATTCAGGATGAATGGGTTTTGAGTGTGTGGATTTCTGAGGTATAACTATTTTGTTCTAAATACAGAATGGCTGGAAAGACAGAGAGAAAGAGAAAGAGAAGAAAGAGGAGAGAAAGAAAGAGAAAAAGTGAGAAAGAGGGGAAGGAAGGAAGGAAGGAAGGAAGGAAGGAAGGAAGGAAGGAAGGAAGGAAGGAAGGAAGGAAGGAAGGAAGGAAGATGTAGATTCACAAATCTGCTGCCTTCCTCACCTACAAGTTTGAAATATTATTTCCTTTGTATCTTCTTATAAAAGACATTGTGCTCTTAATGACTTGACTGATGATGAAAATGCAGTTGCTTATAAACAAAAAAAAATCAACTTATTTGTATTTCATTTTTACAGAAATATTCTTACATTGATGAATGCATTCGATTTGCCTGAAGGTAATGTAACCCAAGAGAACTTTGAAGAAATGCAGAAGCTGTGTAACATGACTGATCCGACAACTTTTGCAAATCTAAAGTTTGAAACCTGCAATCTCGAAAGTTTCTTGAATGATGTAAGTTTAACACATATCCATACAATTATTATGGAGGGAACCCATACCAATATTTACATTTTAAGTTGCTTAATATTCTTCCCTAAATGGATTTTTGTGATATTTCCATTAATTATTTGCTGTTTGCTTGGGACATCCTTGGAATAAAGGATTACTTTTGTTTATTCCCTGGGAAACAATTTAGCTTTTGAAGAAACAAACAGTTAAATTTCTCTGAAAAGCATTGACAACATGTCAGAGTACTAGCTAAGCACTCATATGTTCTAGGCTGGCCTCCTGCAGCCGACAAAACAGCAGTTGCTTTTCCTCTAGAAAGAGCTGGTTGCAGCTATAGTGGGAGAGAGAGCAAGACACAGCCCCTTTCCCACTCAGTATCTGAGTGTTACCAAGAACCTTGACAGTAAAAAAAAATGTGATAAAAGGCTGTAACATTTATATATATACATATTTTTGTTGTTAAAAAGATCGGAAATTACGTATGAAAAGATATATTTATAAAATTTAGCTAATGTGCAACCTTAACTCAAGCAATTTAGATAGATGCACAGGGACAGAGTAACTGTGTAACTACACAAATCGTTTTACACACAACTTCTGCTATTTTTAATGCATCTGTTGGAAGAATATATACCCAAATTGAAAGACTTACTGCTGTGTTGACATTCATTAAACAGAAATCTTGAAACTTTGATTTTACATGCTAAATAGTATTTTCGCATCATTTTTCTCGATTGCAACATTCATGTATATGCAACTGCTTTCCTGAAATCATATCTCTATTTTTTTTTAATGTGAGATGCTTAAGTGCTCCCCCAGCAGTAGCAAAACCCTTTTTTTGGGTTTATATTTTTCTCTGGCCAATAACTTATCACTAAGACCATTTTCCACCACAATCTTACTTAGTTTATGAGTGGAAGAACTATGAAGAACACTAGGATAAAATGGTTCCATAGTGCCTTCTTTTTCTATTCCGTTATATTGAATTTATGTTATATTTACAGTGAATATGTTGCTTTATTACGAGGTCTTTGTGAATAGAAAATGCATAATTATTGTTGCATATGGTAATGATAATATATGTATATATAAATTTCAATGCTCTATGTTCGTGATCCTAATTTTTGGAATTTCTTAAATCTTCGATAGGGGGTTGAAGGAACTGGCTTAGCCTTTATTGTCTTCACTGAAGCTATCACCAAAATGCCTGTCTCACCTTTATGGTCCGTCCTCTTCTTCATCATGCTCTTCTGCCTGGGTTTGTCGTCTATGTTTGGAAATATGGAAGGTGTGCTTGTACCTTTACAAGATCTTAATGTCATACCCCCAAAATGGCCCAAGGAACTTGTTACAGGTAGGTGCTCTATTTGAAACAAGTGATTCTCTCCACCAAGAAATAGTTTATATGCTAAAAATGCACTATAATTCACATAGAATTATGACTGAATTTGTCTTAAATTTTATAAATACTGAACAAAAGGTAAGATATTGAAAATATTAATTGAGAGGAACTTTCTTACTAGTTTTCTGCTTTATATGTCTGAAAAGATGTAGTTATCTTTGCTGTGCATTTGTTACTTTTTTTTTCCTTTTTTACAGGTCTAATTTGTTTGGGATCTTATTTGATAGCTTTTATTTTTGTGCTGAACTCTGGTAACTACTGGCTGGCTCTATTTGACAGTTTTGCTGGCTCTATTCCCTTGCTGATAATTGCATTTTGTGAGATGTTTTCCGTTGTCTACATTTATGGAATAGACAGGTATGAAATACAAATTAAGCGTCACTAGAAACTAATGTGTAAATTGATGAGTCCTATAGATGTAATGTTTTTTACATGATTTAGGTTTCTAAAATGGTTCTTAACAAAATGAAAGATGTTTTGTTAAGAGATTCATAGTTATTAGGTTACTTTGTATGTGAAAGCTGTTCGCCTTTCTACTAACACAGTATAACAGATAATGCTCTATAACAATCAGCTAAAATAAACATATCCTCAAGGGACTATGAGAGAACATCAAACATTATCAAGTGCCCTAGAATAGAATAATATGAATGTAATTATTTTATTTTTAAAGTATGCATCACAACATACACATTTCAATAGTTAGATAAATACCACCGTAACTTAAAATAAAACCTTTTCAGAATAGTTACATTAATTAGCAGAGGCGATGTACAAGCACATTGGCACTGAGCTGAAAATTTAAAACAAAAAACTCAGGTATATTCCACAAATATTTTAAAAAGTGCTAAGTGATATTGTGCAAAGCCTGAAGCAGCCCCATGCACATTGCAGACATCGTTTTAGAGCAGGAGGCAAATCCAAGGCTACTGAGATACGTTCTGCCTTACTTGACAGGTTCAAGACTTTATCAGTTCTAGCAGTGAAGAGTTATCCTATTAACTTCTTAGAAACATATAATAAATGTTAATAATTAATCTTTAAGAAATATGAGGAAACTCTGGGAATTTCTTAAGTTTTCCATGATTCTGTACTAGGTCTCCAGCTGTGTCCTCTGGCACTGGTTAGGCCTCATCACCGCAACCTCATCACCCGCCGTGCCTGCTGGGCAGCTTCTAGGTGGAAATGCAAAGCCTAATGCCATCTTAGTGCATGCTGATGGCTGTTAGTTTAGAATGATCTAACCTAAAACATCCACTTCTGATTTGCTAATTAGAGTCAAGCTGAAGTCGACTTAATTCGTTGTGTTGATGTGCTTTTGTGATAGTACATAGGAAAAAGTAGGGAACTGTAGGTTAAAAAGGGAGAGAGGCACATCTGTAGGTAAAGCAGGCAAGGACATTCAGGTGTTTAGCTTTGAATTTACACTTATCTTCTCAAATTCCAACTTTATGCCTCCAACTCAATATTGGTTTCAGTCAGGGATGGCCACAATTTTGCTGCCTAAAAATTTGGAACCTCAGCTGCAACACATTTGGATGGATTTTCAGGAAAAAAAATCAAAACACCCCCAGCTTCTACTGAACACAAATTCAGAATGCTAAAACTCAAGCCATAGTTAGTTCTAAATGACTCCAATATTTTATGTGTATGTGTTTTGTTTTAATATTCAGTGTGGCCTATGCAGTGGCTCCTTATGCACTGACTACTTCTTGCCAAAATTATTTTCTATATAATTTGCATAATTCCTGACAGAAATCACATTTCCAAAAGCTAATTTGACATTCTATTGGGAACTGTGAATAGTAAATGGATAAGATTGGTATAATGATGTCTGCTTTAATTCAAAGTAATTAGGTTTTACTCACGGTGTTGTTATCTATCCTCAGTTCACAGTGACATTAATAAAGTTATGAAAAGTGTGGTTAGGTTTAGTTTGGGCTTTCCTGCTTACAACGGATGCTCTTTGATTCTGTCCAGCTTTTATTGGCCTGAACTTCCTGCTTTTATTTCTAGGTTTAACAAAGATATTAAGTTCATGATTGGACACAAGCCCAATATTTTCTGGCAGATTACCTGGAGAGTTGTCAGTCCTCTCATTATGCTAGTTATCTTCGTTTTTTATTTTGTGGTGAAAGTCAGTCAAGAACTGCTCTACAGTGTTTGGGACCCTAATTATGTAAGTATATAAAGCCAAAGGATTTGTTTAGACTTACTTTGTGCATTCTTTAATGCAATAGTCTAAATTACATTTATCTTCCCTCTGCAACAATTTTGGTGAAAAAAAATGGATCACAAAGCTAAAATTTTCATCAAAAATACTACATAGAAAAATAAGACATAAATTCAGTGGTAATGTCTAGAATTGAGAATCCTTTTTTTTTTTTTTCCAAAAATGACAAAACTAAAACATCAGAATTATTCTAATTGTTGGAGAGGATTGAAAGAGAAACATTTATACAGATGTCAGTCCATAGTAGCAATTAAAGAAGTTCTCAAAACGTCACAACTTTTCTGAGGTGGTAAACGACCAAATGGGTCTAACCGTTTTGATATTGTATTTGTTTATGCATTTAGACTCGCAGAACCGCAGCAGTGATGATTATATATAAAACTGACAAAGAAGTTAAAATTACCCTATCCAGATTTCTTGCTTCCTCTAAGTAATAATTGCAAAAATAAGCTAACTACTTTTGCTTTATCCCTCTCCAAAGTAATAAGCCACATGTCGTACATAGGAGGGCACGTTAGAAAACATGTGGGTCCCATTATTTTCTTCATGATCCCACTTTTTCTCTGCCAATTTAGCTCTGCTTTATTATCCTCTGACCTGGTGATACCTTTGAAGCAAAAGGCAGTCCTACTGCATACTGAATTGGTTACCATTGCTTTTTATTTACCGTTGTCTCACTCTCTCACAGAGAGTGAGATGCAAGGGGGAGAAGATGGGCAAATGGCAACACTTTCTTCTCCTTTCTAGTTCCCTCAGCATCCTCACCTTCTTCTTCCTTTTGATCTTAGGCCCCTGTTTCAGCATTCCCACATCCCCCACATGGGGGTTTCAGCCCTCCCGCCGTCCTGCTACCAAGCACGGACAGCCCGTGCCCTGTCCCTCCTATAGCCCTTGTGCCTGGGAAACACGCCAGGAACAGTCTCACCAGTCTCTGGTTCCCGTTTCTGCTTCTTTCACACCGTCTTCCCTCTTTCTGCTGCTTTTAAGAACAAATAAATCCCAAAGAGCTGAGACCACGCACCCCTGAGAAGCAATGACTTCAGCTAGAAGCTGCTGTAGAATTGGCAAATTATTGTGCGGTTGTGGCTGGCTGCTGCTGTGGTTCTGGTCTGTATTCTGTAGAAGTACTGAATGTGTGAATATTCCCGAGTATGTGCTCATCACCTTCCTACGACTTGGTTGTTTTTTCTTGCAGGAAGACTTCCCCAAATCACAGAAGACTGGATATCCCAGTTGGGTATATGCTATTATTGTCATCCTGGCTGGAGTGCCCAGTTTGGTCATCCCTGTTTTTGCCATTTACAAAGGCATTAGAAATTGCTGTCAGAAAAAAAGTGATCGTGTGGGCCTTGTGACCTCCGTATCAGAGACTTCTGTAAATGGGAACTTAAAGAATTCAGCATAAAGCCATTTTAAAAGTGTGGAAGAGCACTTTACTGGTGAGGAAAGGAAAAAGATTTTTTTATATAAAGAATCAAGAGTTAATTTTATTGTCATAAGAGGATAATGATGTGTTGTTTCCAGGTAAACATTTGTGGAAAATGCATGTTTAACTAACAATTGCTGCGCTTTGAAGACACAATATCTTGGATCCTGGAGGCCAAACAGTCACCTTTGCAAGTGGATGGAGCTCTAGGCCAAATCATTTATCCTACTTCTGGTTTTGAAGTCAGCCTCTTAAAAATTGGCTGAGAGTTCTCTATCGGTGGATGCGCTGCTCTTGACGTACATATGAGACTCTTCCATGTCCAATCATTCTGGTTGGGTGACAAATATTAAGGGTAGATTTATACTGCCTTCTCTTGCACATTAAATTGTTTTTAACTCTATGTGCCACTTTGTTGCACAAAGCCACAAATATTGTCTCATACAGAAGTTTAAAATATTTAATAAAAATGTTTCTAAGGATGGAAATAACAGTTCGATTCACTCATAATTACAGGTATTTGATTTATGGTGCTTAACTTCCGCACTTGCAGCAGACAGCCCTGCTCAGTGGCAGTGTGCAAGTGCTGTCAGCCACAGACATGTCACACACATTTTGTGTGCCGACACGTGCGCACCCGCTGAGATAAGGCACAGGGAAACCGAATTGCGCCTCGGACCTGTGTGGTGGTGGAGCTCCAGGCAGATGAACTGTCCTTACTGGGGAGGTTTTTGTGGTCTAAATGTGAGGGTGACTTCTAGCTGGATGACCCGCAAGATGGGCGTCTTTATTCGCTTAGCTGCAGCTGCTTTAACAACGCGAGCAAGCTGACTGGAGAGGTTATTTATGGGAGACTGAGGTAGTTTGTATTGCAAATTATCAAAACACTGGTATAACTGAAAGACAACAAAAATGGGTTCTCACACACTCTCATTTGAAGGAAAGCACGCAGCTGTTACATTCTTCAGTAACTATTTAATGAACAATAAAAATAGTCACTTGGGATTCATTGACAGGTGGGAATTAATTAACTTCTAACAGGAATGGTAAAAGTGGAGCAGATTCTAATGTCTGAATTCATATGGTTGTGACGAGATCAGAATCTAAGTCTGGTGACTGCTTGGCAACATGACTGAGATTAGTCTGAATTTTCGTTTTGCAAGCTACAAGTTTTGATCTATTTTCTAAGATAAAAACTAGAGAACTGAATAACTTCTTTGATAGTTTCATAATTGACCAAAACAGAATTGCTCTCACAGGTTTACAGAAATGAAATACTGAAAAAGGGGTTCTCAAAATATCAGACCCTGTATAGATAAAAACCAATTCTCAAACTGCCCTCGCCAAAGCGTGCTGCACCTTTTACACATTTTGAATGAGTCCTGCCTAAGGGTGTGAATTTTCAGATATGGAACAGCATGATGGGCAGATAGCTCCTCCGTGTTCCTTACGCCGCACGTGCTCTGCAGAGCTTGATGCAGGAAAAGCCACGTGCTTGCTCAGGCTCAGGCTCGGGTCAACCACGCCATGGGGCCAAAAGGCAGACCTCAGGGCTGACAAATAGCAACTGCAAGTACATCCATAAAAATATACCTTTGTCAGGCTCTTACTGAGGCTTTAATATGACTATTGGCCATTATGTGGCAATACAAAGCATACGAAATGGTCTAATGCAGTAAGAGATGCATCTGATTAATATTAACTGTTATTGCATTTGGTTACTTTATGAACGTGCAGAAGATGTCAGCAATCAATTAGCTCTATTAACTAAGTACCAAAGGAAACAGGAATTTCCTTTATTTACAGAGTTTTCTTTAAAAAAAAGATCTACAATTTTAACAAGTCTGATTGACTGCTGTAAGGGGTTTATCATCATTGTTATTACTCGCAACGCACATCTTCGTAAGTATCTGAGAACATAAAAAAGACAGAAAATAAAAATCTGTTTGATCCTAAGTTACCAATTAACAACATATTCCCATGTTCTCTAACTATAGAAGGAATTGCAAATAGTCAAGTAGTAACTATATAATAATAATTCCTGGTTTTGTCTTTAAACTGCAGCTTTTACAACGACACATTCCTTTGCATAACATAAAAAGAAAGCTCCACCTCTTTTTTTTTTTTCCAGAATCCTTTAGTCACTTTGCATAAAACCTGTAGGAGATTCAGGCTGTGAATCGTACATATCTGCCCGCTTGCAAAAGAGAGGGGCTAGAGAGTCAAGAGAGGCTATTCCACAAGCATGTCAAAAGACTTGTCAGTCGATTCGCCGCCTGAGAGCCTTAAGGAAGATGGCAGACCTAAGTGGGACAATAAGTTCCAGTACCTTTTAAGCTGTATCGGATTTGCCGTTGGTTTGGGGAACGTGTGGCGATTCCCATACTTGTGTCAGATACACGGAGGCGGTAAGACTGAAATGGGACTTTGTCAAAATACTAAACTACATTTCTGATACTACTATGCTGATTTATGATGGGTATGGACGTTTGCACGTTTAGATGACTCTGTTTTTTGACTTTCGAATTCTCATAAATGTTTTGCAAACCCTTTCTTAGCAGCTAGATGGATTAGCTTTTCCTATATGAATCTATTTAATTTTTAAATGATATCTGTGCTTAGGAAATAAGACCAAAAGGATGATAAGTTTCAGCAAGGCCAACGTTAAAGTTCTTGCATCAATATTGCAGTTCTGATGGGAGAAGGGAACTGAACTCCCAGCTCCTTAGCGTAAGGAAAAGGAAGAAGCCCTGGCAAGGACTCAGGGAAGCAGTTCCCCAAATGAAGGACAGTTTTCCTTTTAGGAAAGTGGAAAGGTCATCTCCTTCCTTCCTTCCTTCCTTGGAGACTTTGATACCCCCCAGTCTAGAACTGCCACTGAACAAACCTACACCATACCTCACTTCTAAAGGCATAGCAATATAATATAAAAAAGAAAATGCAAGATGATTCTGACAACTGCTTAAATCGTTCATTTAGCATCATCAAATACTCTGGAAAAAATATTAGAAGCAACTTAAATGTAAATGGATCAGAAAAGATTAATTGTTAGGTCATCATTTACAGTAGCTTTTGAGATCTGCCATGCTAAACTATCTAATGCAAGATGATGCAGAAAACGGCTTTGGTCCAGTATGATTCATTATTTTTTGATTAACTGGAGAAGTATAAAATTCAAACCTGGAGAAACTTAGAAACAACAGGAAACCTGGTTAAATCCAAGATTGCTCTAGCGAGATATCTGTATGCATTACTGGTGAACAACACCAGGGAACCAAGAACAGATTCTGTAACAGGGGGAGGCATTTTAGAAACAGGCAGCCCCGCAGGGAGCCTGGTGAGCGACTGACTGAATTAAATATGCCAGGTTGTAGGACAAAAAGAATCTTGACACGCATAAGCAAAGGAACAGGGCACAGATGGAGGCATTGCACTGCTGGTAAGACCACTTCTGCCCCCTTCTATGGCCACCTTTCAAATTGACTTGAAAAATGAGAAAAAAAAATCAAAAAAATAAAGGACCAGAGCACCAGAATTATTCGAGGTATGGAAAACTTATGGTACAAGGAAAGACTTCATCTCCATTTTCTTATTTATAGACCATGATAAATGAATACTTTAGTTTTCAATTTCCTGAGCTAAATGGGTTGAATTCTCAAGTCTTTCAGAATTTTGATTGTAAGTAACAGTAAACATGTAACAGCTGGAAGCTACAAGTAGACAAATTCAAATAAGAAAGGAGAAGAAACAATAGAAGAAGAAACTCCCAGAAGTTTTATACCTTTTTTTGGAGCAAGCTGTGAAACCTCATGAAAATCTGTCAGATGAGTGTCATAGCCGGTACAAGAGGGATGTGGAGCTTCAAGAGAGGGTCCAGCGTAGAGCCATGAAGATGATTAAGGGATGGGAGCATCTATTGTATGAGGAAAGACTAAGTGATCTGGGCCTGTTTAGCCTTGAGAAGACTGAGAGGGGATCTTATCAACGTGTACAAATACCTGAGGAGAGGATGTAGGGAAGATGGGGCCAAACTTCTCAGTGGTGGCCAGGGGACCAGGAGTAACGGGTACAAGTTGAAACATAGGGAGTTCCATCTCCCTGTGAGGAAGAACTTCTTTCCTGTGAGGGTGCCAGAGCCCTGGCACAGGCTGCCCAGAGAGGCTGTGGAGTCTCCTTCTCTGGAGATCTTCCAAACCCACCTGGATGCCACCCTGTGCCACGTGCTCCGGGTGTCCCTGCTGGGGCAGGGGGGGGTTGGACTAGGTGATCCCTAGAAGTCCCTTCCAATCTCAATCATTCTGGGATTCTGCAATAACCAGGTAGTTAGAAACTCATAGCCGCATTCACTCTTTTTCTCTGCATTTGTCCACTGGAATGGCTGGGAAAAGAAAAAGCCTTTCATTTTATTTAATGATCTATGTATCTATGAAATAGGATAAATGTATTTAGAGAGACATTCTCATAGCATAAACAGCATGAGGCCTGTAAGAAAAGTATTCTTCTGGAGCAAGAGCTGAAGGTCAGAGTATCTTAAACGCCCTTCAACACCCGAATTTAGGTAAAGGAATGAAGCCCAACATGGTCAGAGGAGCAGCTTTGGGTGCCTGGAGAAATTTAAGGGCAAAGCCAAAGCCATAAACTCGAGGACCTCTTAGAAATATCCTATACTTCTACAGAGTTTTCAGAATTCCACTTTTGGAGAACTAAATTCCAGTTTTATTCCAGTTAAGGTGCCTAAGTACTTTTTGATCCTGCTCTGTAGACAATTACTGAGGGTAAAACAATGTATAGTCTTGCTGCTCACTCAGCTCTAGGAAACGAAGACCAATGAAACTACCTGAACGCAAGCGAAAGGAGAGCTGCGTGGAGCCGTGCTAAATCCTGTGCTAGCGTATTCCGGAGTGACCTGAAGGGAGCAAAGCAACAGGGAGAGGTATAAAAGGGAACACAGAGGGGTCGACAAGTACCTTCTGGGGGAACATGTCCGGTTCAGTAAATGGACAGTACAGTCATGGGTTATGGCTCCATTAGATCAGGCAAACCTATGCATACTGGAGACAAAAACAGGTATCCTACACTTCCTAGGCATCTATCTTAACTGCATCAAGCCTGGAAAGAAATCTTGGCAGCCCTACAAAAAGTTCAAAACTTTTGACACAGTGGCATGCTGTGCTGTGGTCAACACTCACAAACAGTTGCTGTCAACCTGAGGGGGGGGTCACAGGTTTCTCTTTGTGTTCGATTTCAGACACTCAGCTTTCCTACTCAACTTGTTCCTGTGGTCTGACATTTTCTACTTGTCCAAGCCAAGGTCTATCAAGTCTGACATGTCCATATGTTCCCATCAAACGTTTCGGGACGCACAGAAATTTAAAAGGAAAGTGAATGAAATGAATAAGAAGGATAAAAGTTATGAAAAAAAAGAAAGAATTAAAAAGAATCTTATTTCCATCTTGGAGCATTCAATATAATTAATAAGCATCATAGTATAATTAATATAATGTAACATAAATAATAGCTAACACGAGGTCCTTTGCAAGCAGATTCTCTGCGAATCTCCTTGCACAGAGCTGCTTCTGGAGCCACAAATTACGGCAGATTCCCAGAACTTTGTGCTGTGGAGGTTGCATAAATCTCTATTAAGGATTAAGATGTAACATTGGTTTATAGCCTGTTAAAAAGTTCTTATGCCTCCCCAGTGAACCCCATGGGTCACTTGGCAGTGCTGGAAGCAAGGGACTAGCTGGAAGCAAGCGTTTTCCAGCCTTGTCAGATCTCAGCTGCACTGAGATATTCTCCTTCAGAGCAATATTCTCCCGCTGCTGGGGTTTGATGTGTCGCCTCTGCTCCCTCCCTTCTGGGGCATGCAACAAGCTCACATCACAGCACAAGTGTGACTGAGTGCCAAGTGGCCAGAGCGGATCCTCCTTAGGGGTAGCACCGCGCTCAGAGAGCCTGTTTGCTGCATGGGGAGCGCGATGCTCACAGCCGGCCAGGCGGGAATCTCCTGCCTGGGCGGACTGTGCCGGTCCAGCCTGGAGCCTCTGAGTCCCTGTTACATCCCACAGCAAGGGCTAGGGACAAAGCAGATGGAGGTTTCAGAGTTGTTTTAAAAATAATAAACATGGGAAAGGACAGGGGTCGAACCACTGTTTTGCACCATAAGTAGTAATTTTACCAATGGAAAAAAACTGTGTGAAATAGCCAGCAGACTCAGTAACACTTCACAGCTACTCACAGCGCTGCAGATAGTTGCACAAAAGAGTAGTGAATAAAGGTCAACGTATCAATCTATGGCCAATATTTGGTCGACACATTTTAAGAAAGGTTTCGGAGAACTCAACTGCATGGGAGACCACATATAGTCTAGAGACAGACTGTGACAAAATTCTTTGTGTTTTGTGAATATTTATCCTGGAAAGCAGGTGTTAGAAGAATTCAAGTGAGTCATGAATGCTACCAAAAAGACCAAGCTGTTTGTTTTACCCAGGTATATAATGTGGTTGTGCTTTAACTCTGCTGATTTCAGACAGCGCTGTGATTTGGGCTGCAGTTCTGAAACCAGCCCACTCCGACGCAAAGTCCCAAGAGAGGAGCAGGGGTGCTGGAGCATGGATCCTGCCTGAATGCCGAAGGACGTGGGCAGGGGACACCGCACATGCCTTGTGGTTAACCGGGAGCCCTGGGAAGTGATGTGGATCAGTGTCTGAGCCACAACCAGGAGCGCAACAAAACCCGGTGTGGAAAGGGCACAGATGCGCTCTAATGCTGAACAGCTTCTGAAATGTGGACCACCATTTTACAACAGCTTCAGACTTAGGCAATGTATTTTCCCTCGTTTCTAAATCTTTCTAAACAACAAGAGATAAAACTAAGTGCTTGTGCATTGCTTTCATGTCAGCTGCTTCTCATCAGACCTCTGAACCTTATTCGCCGCACATTAGTGTTACTCAGTAACTTGGGTCTAATATAATATCAGTTTTGCTGACATTTATCACCTGCTGTCGTTACTGATTATTTGGATTTATTGCCTGAGTTAAGTTAGCTATTTACTTTGCATGACTAATGGATATGAAGGTTGTTTGCCACAGTAAGTGGAGACAAACAGCAATGTTCCCAGGCAACTGGAACTGTAAAAGAAGTTTCTAAAGGGCTTAGCATATATTTCGGTACTTAAAACTGAGATTCACCTACATTATGTACATATATACAACATATCATCATTTTTTGATGTGAGTACACGTCAAAAAAAAACAAAACTTAACCTTAAAATCTGGAACTTACCGCAGAGTTGTGCCTCTGATTATGGTTAGTATAGATATGCCTGGCTAACAAATGGGTTATAAAAATTATGCATATAGCACCTTATACTATAGGATGAATGAAAAATACTTTCACTATAAAATACTTTTTTATCCTAGGAAAACAAAGATATGTAAGCATTAATCCTGCTAAACAGTGAGAGTTCCTGTTAAATCCCCAGGCAATGGTTTACAAATGTTTGTAAGGTAGACGTACCAACCTCACGCTAGAATCTGAGCTACAACTTAGTGGTTGCCTCGCTAATCGTCTTCTCAGGAGGAAAATAAAATCCAAGAGAAACGACATGTTTACCTAGAAAATATTGTAAGAAATAAAGGGGCATGTTGGGAAGGGCAGAACAGCTCGTTCCTTGACAGAACAATGAATTATGTTACAAGGAAAGTTGTGAAAGGGTCAAATACAAACACATAGCTCATCTGTAAGGTATTGACCAGGATGCCAAAAAAAAAAAAAAAAAAAGAAAAAAAAATGGTTGCTGGGTTCAGCAAATGGAATAAATCATTATTATGGTGAAGAACTGCGAAATCAAGAGAAGTTGAAGGGATCTCTTGGACTGCACCTTCATTATCAAGCAGTCTGCTCTGCAGACCAGGTCTGCAGAGGGCAGCCGCCGGTGCTCAGGACCCGATGTCCGTGCTGTACGCAGCCCAACATCAACCTTGTTTTGACTTCAGCGCAGCTCCTGTGTGGCGCCTGGCCTGGCCGAGGACCCCTTGGTGGCAGCGGTGCCCCGGGCCGTGTAGGGCTCCAGGGCCCGTTGCTGGCCGCGATGGGAACGCAGTGCAGCGACTGGCGACGGCCGAGGCCGGCCTCCAAGCGCAATCCTGGCGGGAGCACCAACACTGTGCTCGAGCCGCTGCGTTTCCTCTCCCAGGCTGTACCTAGATCTTTTGAGACTCTTCTTGTCTGTAATTTCCCTAAACATGTCCTTTCCCTAAGCACGTGCCATGCTTTCAAATTTGTAGGTCACATTTTTCACATCATCTGCATGAAAACATGAGAACATAGCATTTTTTTTTCCCAAATATGACATTATATGTTGTCGTGCTGCAAACACGACCTGGGATGCATACACAGAGTAAACAGGCTTTTATTGACGGCATATGCAAAGATGTTCTAGTGCCAACAGTCCAGCTATCAAAAAGAAAGGGGGAGAGAGAGATAACAAGAAAGGTTTGCAGTAAATACTGCCGTCATTTCCAGTGAGATAGATAGGATGTTTTTCTGCCCATGGCAAGCCAACTGGACACCAGCCAATCTGGAAGCTATTGATAAACTTTCAAGCCATAAGTCAGCACACGTCTGTTATGGAATAGTTTACATGGATTAATCCACTACATGGATTGCACTTAAACAGCTACCATGTCCCGGATCTGGTCTGTGTCCAGGCAAGGAGAACAAGTTCACGTCTGACTGTCAGATACTGTATTACATTCCGCTCACTGGCGCTCCCCTCAGTATTTACACCGGGTCTTTGGTGCCTGTTTCCAGGTTGGGTTTTGTCAAGTGGTAAAATGCTTAAAGAACAACTGAGGTCCTTAAGTGCCTCTGCAAATCTATTTCTTTAGGGAGCTTTAGTAGCTGCCACTTAGGAGCTTCTTCCAAATATGCGGACAAACGGAGCAGAGGGCCCCAGAATCAAAATTATGGTTTTAATATGTTGGAAATTGTTAGACTCCTTTTCCAAATCTGTTTCTTAAGGATTAAAAAACCATTTGCAGAAACCAGATTGTAAGGAAAGACATTCTTTTCAGTCTTTAACAAACGAAGAAGAAAAGACTTTCATTGAAAAAAAGCTTTAGTCTTGTTGTTTGTTCCCTATGCACTTTATAAGGGGCTAAACTATTAGAGAACAGCCACACATGTGGTTTGAGTGTCCGATATAATTCTTGCAATGCTTAGCGATAGGTCCAAGTGATTGAGGTTACATGCCTAGCTTTAGAAATTGGTGGTTGCAAAACACGTGAGTGATTCCAGGAAAGGAGACTGGGACTGCTGGCTAATTCCTCCGCTGCTTCTCCAGGGCAAAGTGTGACGGGAAAGCTGATCTGCTCCCTGCTCTCTCAGGAACAGGCTTGCTGTGGTGCTGAAATTGCTCATCCTCATGGCCTGGAGGGACAGGAGGTGGGGAGAGAGTTTTCAGAGTTTGAAGGAGAGCAGAACTGGGCAGGGTCAGACATGAGACTAGGAAACAAGAGTGAAATGAGGTGCAAAATTAATTATGTATTATTTGAGTTATAGTAATTTACAAGGACTGTTGCACTTTTTAAATTAGAGAGCTTCCAAGAAGGGAAAACGGAGTAAATTGTGAAGATATTCAGATATTTGCAAAAATGAACAAGAAGGATCAGAGTCCTTCCCCGTGCATCTTTGCTAACAAAACCACCCGTACCAGATGGCATTAGAATAGCCCTGGGTCTTCCCCTTTCAACACATCTCACAAGGACTTTGTTACGGTCATAATGTAGAGGAAGTAACAGCAATTTAAGCAAGATGTAGATAATCATGTGGCTCAATTGCACTTAATTATGTTTACAGGGGCATTCCTGATCCCGTACTTCATCGCTCTTATCTTCGAAGGAATCCCACTGCTGCACCTCGAGCTTGCTCTGGGCCAGCGCCTGCGGAAAGGCAGCATCGGTGCCTGGAGCGCCGTCTCGCCCTACCTCGGGGGAGTCGGTGGGTCTCAACGGAGGCAGCGGAGCGCTCAGCCGGTGCTCGCTCGCTTCCTGCAGAGCCCTGCCTGCTGATCAGAATTGCTATTCCTGTAACGCGGTAAAAACTCACTAGGTTGTTCAGTGAATCAGCCAGGTGGGGGAACTGGGCAATGCCAAGGAGCCTGCTGCGACCTGGTGGTGTCTGAGGTGGCAAGTGGGGCACTTAGGATGCCCACGCAGCGGATAGGTGTGGGCGCGTAGGGCTGACCCACCGCAAGCTGCGTGGACCCCGCACTGCCCCATTCCTCCCATATCCTGGGGCTTGTGCAACACTTTCAGGGGCCGTTCGGAGGCAGCCTTATCCCTCCGGGAGCCGCTGGGACTGGAAGGGGGACAGAGTTAGGCAGCCCGGCGCAGGAGGCCCGCACTTGGGCTCCTTGCAGCACCTGGGCAAACTCCTCTCCGGGAGCGAGGGGTTCACTGGGTTTACTGAGGGCAAGAGGGCAGCCAGGAAAAAATACCTGGCAGCAGGGAAGTGCCTCCAGCTGAAACCATCACCTGGGATTAGGTGTGTCCGTTCTCCCTTCGCAGAAGCGCAAAGCAGGCAGAGTCACCGGGTGCTGTTCTTCCTTCCTTACTCCGGGGTCACAGGAGTTCTCAGCTCAGGGTACAGGTGCAAAACGTGGGACAGAGGAGCGCGTTAGTGCATGCTGTAAACCCTCAGCCATTTCTGGTGTTTGCTATAAAAACGGTGCCATGTTGGAGAAAGCACTAAGTTATTTAATGCAGCAAGGTTTGCAACGCTAGCCTTCCACATAAACTAATTCCTGGTGTCCCTGCTGGAGCAGGCGGGTCGGACTAGATGATCTCTAGAGGTCCCTTCCAACCTCAACCACTCTGTGATTCTGTAATCCTGGGGCCTTCTTTGGGCCAAATAACACTCTAGGTGTTTTGTAGGAACTGGAGCAACTTAAAAACAACTTTAGCAAGGGAGATTCTTCCAGGAAGCTCTAATTTCTGATTCAGCTTGCTTTTATGAGAGACGTTAGCTTTCTTCTGTGATTAAGTCTCGTCTCTCTGCCCAGCTTCCTGTGCTAGGCAATGGGCTCCTGGTAATCAGGCACCCTACAACACAACCCCCGTCTTCTTTCAGCAAAGCACAGCCTCCCCTGCAAGGTTTTTCAAGGGAGACTGGATAAAGCCCTCAGTAACCTGGCTTGACCCTGCCACCTCCTGCTTGAGGAGGAGATTCCTTCCAGCCTGAATTTTCCCAATTTCCTCAATCTGGAGCTGCCTTTAAAAGTGGGCTGGCACCAGGGACTCAGGAGTAAGTTTTCCTCCCAGTTAACTGCTCTTAGAGGACGCTATAGCCAGATATACTCTGAACATCTGATCCCAGAGGGACGGTGCTTTTGAGCACGTACGTCCTTCCTGTGAGTGTGCACTTCCATGTCGCCAAAACACTCAGAAAATTATAAAGCGTGAACCTCTTAGAACAAGTGCTCTCAATGACATTTTTTTCAATGTTTTTCTAATCTGAGATCTTGTGTCTTCGGCAGGAGTCGCTTCATGGATGGTGTCAGTTCTGGTGAGCTTGTACTACAACACTGTGTTGACCTGGGTGATGTGGTATTTCATAAACTCCTTCCAAGAGCCTCTTCCTTGGAGTGTTTGTCCTCTAAATGAGAACAGGACAGGTAAGTACCAACCATTTCAAATGTCTTTATTAGCAAAAGGTGGATCACAAATGTTACTGCTTTGGGCTTTGAGAGATAGTGGTGGGAAAAGGCAGCTCCGTTCATATTTTTACTCTTGCAGTATGGTATCAATTCTGCAGTACCAGTTTGAAAGGGCATCTTCAGCTTTCTCACCAGGAGAAAAAATGGTCCTTTATCAAGGCATGTGAGGCTGTGATAACAGCAAACTACACGTGCGAGACGTGAGATTGTGAAATTAAGAACCAAGACTATGACTATATTTTTCAGCAACTTCTTTAACAGACTTTTGAGTTTCCATTATGTGGTAACATGACTCACAACCAGCTCTTATAAAAAACCTTTGAACACGTACTGAGAAAGATCAAGTAAGTTTTCAGAGTAGGAAGCACAGTAATGTTGAAAAACTTCAGAGTCTGCCTGTAGACTGCTTAAACATTGGACTTTTATTTTTGCATGCCCTGCGTATCAGCTTGCTAGAGCAATGTACCCTGATGAACTAATGAACCCTTAAGAGGAGAAGTGGCACTTGCTTTGGCCCCAAGTTGTGCACAATGTTGGGTTCGTTTATTTGTCAAAGAGCTGTGAGAGTGACCAGTGTCCACCTAAATCTAGCACTGCTGCAAGATGAACAAAACCAGGAAAGTCCACTATGTTTTTTCTTGATTTCAAGACGGGAAACTGGTAGCAGGAGGACACTAACCTACATCTACCTACAGAGCCTGAGACCACGCAGAAGGGAAGGCTTAGGATACTGCAGCAGGAAGGAGGTCAGGCTGGGAACCTCAAAAGGAGCAAGGGCCTGGAGAAGGAAAAATCAAATTTGGGAAGGTGGGGAGGTTTGGGATAACACTGACAGCACCAGCACCAATCTTGTCTATGCCAGAGCACGATCTTGGGGTCTCAGCTCAGGTACTGCAGAGCAGCCTGTGGCTTGTGCTGCAAGGACATCATCCCTGGCCCCTGCTCTTCACCGTAGCTGCCTAGGGTGATGGGGGACCATACTTAACCCACCTGTGTGCGCAAGATCACTTTCTTTACATGTGAATAAGAATACTGCCATGCCTGTGGCCATGGCTTTTGCTCCTTTAGGAGTTCTGCCTGTGCTGGCTGGTGGTGACTGCTGGGCATGGCCCGGCGGGATGGGCCTCCCCTTCCAGCTGGTCACGGCACCAGGGTCCTCTCCTGGCGCTGGGCTCTGCCGCCAGGCCTTTCCCCCTACTTTTGTCCCCCTTTGTCCCCCCTGAAGAACCAACAGCAGCTGCTTTGTCCTTCAGAGGCTGCGGAGCTGCGGGGAGAATGGATACGAGGCAGACAGATTTGTGCCTCTGCCTTTACTTGAAGATACTTGAAACCCTATAAATCAAGCGACTACCTAAAATAAAAATAAAAAGTTGAAAGGAGAAAAGTATACAAATGAAAGAGAAACTGTTCCACTTTTTCCCTGACTAAAGCACATCATATTCAGGGGACAGATATCTACTTCTTACACATTTTAAGTTGTTTAAATGTGATTTACTACAGTAAAGACTGAAACAAACTTGATTTGCCACCAAGGAGACAGAGCTGGCCACCCAGGGAACCAGTGAGGTGAAAAGGACTCAGGGGATCCATGAGCACTGCTTAGTGGGTGTGATTTTAAGACTGCCACATTGCTCATTTTTTTTTGTTTCCTTTCAAATTCTTATTGAGGATGGTGGTTGTCTCAGAGTGAGAGAAAAATCATGAATGAAAGGAGCAGAGCTTAGTTTAAAAATGCTGGCATTTCATACAAAATAAGACTTTGTAAAATATATATGGAAGTTGCTTCTTGTAGCTTCATGATTATCCTTTTAAAAGCAGAACCTGCAGCATCGAGATAACTCTGGCTTCCAGCTAAAGACAGTAACCCAGAGGGTTTGCTGAACTTCCTCATCGTCCTTTTCTTGAGCATTTAGGTTGCACACAGACAGAGCTGAGAGCATAGGGTTGCGGCATAAAACAGGACACCATTTGATATTTCCATATAAAAAAATCACCTCTCATCTCCCACCCTGTCTTCCACAACAGTTTGTCATGCTGTACATTATGGTGCAGAAACAGAAATTCAGTTCACTCATCCTGTGACTGGGCAGTCGTAAATAGCCCTCCGCCACCCCATCCCCTCCTCTCTCTTAGCATAAAGTCTTGCTTCACATCTATATAGTGAGAAAAATACTGCCACATTTTAAAATATATTCTTAAACTTGTCGTATTTTTTCCTAGGATTCGATGAAGAATGTTATGAAAGTACTGCAGTAAATTATTTTTGGTACAGGAAGACTTTGAACATAACCCCTGACGTTACCGAGAGCGGCACGCTGCAGTGGTGGCTCGTCTTGTGCTTAGCAGCCTGCTGGGCAATCGTGTATCTCTGCACCATCCGAGGAATCGAAACCACAGGAAAGGTGCGGAAAGCACAGAAACACACACCATCCCGCACGTTTTGAAGCAGTAGCAGTAGCAGCTGCCTCAGACGCCCTTCCCTCTTTCTCTCCCTTTGCAACTGCCTCTGCCACAGTCTCCCCTCTCAGTTTTAAAGTTATTATTTCAAATACATTCTGCGAATGTACATCGGACTTCCTTTAAGTACTTTCTGCTGTTGCTCACCTAACATTATCAGGATTATATATTGCAATAACTTAGGACCTATTGACGTTACTGTCAGTAACTGTAACGTTCTTACCTTCTGGTCAGGCAATTTATGTAACAGCAATATTCCCATACCTGGTCCTAACTATATTCCTTATCCACGGACTTACTCTACCTGGAGCAACTGAAGGTCTCGCTTATCTCTTCACTCCTAATGTGAGTATTACTGCTATATTCACAACTATTATTTTGCCTTTCTTTCCCCCTCAAATCTCATACTGTATATTCACTTTCCAGCAACTCTCTATCTAGTTTCCTATCCTCAGCAGAGTTCTTTATTCCTCAGATGAAGCAATTTAATATTTTAATACACTTTCAAGTGAAAAGAAATAGATTAATTAAATTTATTAATCAGCACTTATAATGACCATATCATTAAATATTGAAAAATATCACAAAATACATGTTATGGATGCCTCAATCTTGAATGTGGGAGTAAAACCAATTAACCCTTTTTCCTTGAAGCACAAATTCATCTCTTTTATACAAGGTAGAAATGGGATTTTCCTACAAGGCTACAAAAAAGAAAGATTAAATTTTTAAAATATTAAGAATCATTTAAGTCTTTACAAAGAAATCAATTGAGAAATTAAACTGCAAAATAAATCTTTAAAAAGTTAGGAATCATTCTCTCCTCCTTTAATCTGTCATTTCCATGACAGATTAAAGAAGTTACTGAAGAATTCCCTGCCTTGCTTTTTCTAATTGGTGGTTCCTCTTCCTCAACCCTCCTGCTTGTTAGAACCTCTTTTCTCCCTTACCTCTTCCTGGGATACACATTATGTGGCCTATTTGAGCTATAAAGGACTGTAAAGGGGGTGTTTGGTGGGAGGGAATGAAACATAAAGAGCTCCAGGGATGCATGGAAAAACAAGAGACAGCGTACATTAACAGCCAACAGGTATTATTATTCTTATATATCTAAAATCTCTCTAGAGATCGCAAAACACAGATCAACTTAGCCCCTATTAGGAATATAGGGGTAAGGGAAAATGCAAGCCTAAAGACGCGATGCACATCAGCCTGATAAGGGACGACAGCAAGAGGGCTTAGGCAAGGTAACTTCTTCCCTCCCCTGGCAAGCTCAGGGGCAAAGGCATCAACTTCAAAAGCATCAGCTTGTAAAGGACACCTTGGTCTCTACAGGATCAGGACATTCACCTGCCTTTTAGTAGGGCCCAGACAGGGCAATAACTTCTCACTGACAGCAGAGTGGAGTTGACCAGTTGACACTACCACTGCGAACCACACGTATATGCAGGCTCTCAAATGAAGGTCTATTTTCTGTGATACCATAACGTAAGAAACATCTAGCCTGTGCAACTAGAATAGGGCTTGGCCTGTTGGTCTCAGCATGGTTATCAGGCTCAGACACACGAGCTTCTGTCTTCTGGGTTTATGATCATTACACAGTGAATTTAATGCAAGAAAGATTCACGTACATTCAATTTATGCATGACACAAAGCTTGGGGATATTACGGTAAGGAGGGAGAATGGATTCTCATAAAAGAAGATTGAGATGGTTTTGTAGACTGGCGCCAGAAGTCATCATCAGAATCAAACTGCAATCAACCTACAGTTAATGATTAGCTCGTTTAAGGAAGCAGTTGCTGGGGATATCCTTGAAGAGTCATCTGAAGATATTTTTGGTGATGAATCTATGTTTTTAACAACAAACATGGAAATAGGAGAACTGATGCAAGACCTTGGTAAGTGTTATCTAATATAGATGTTGTTATTGCATGGAAAGTTATAACCTAAAGACAGAGAGATTTACTTATTACACTAAAATGCCCCCTGTTATGGAGGATTTTGATAATCCAAAGATTATCAAAAGGACATAAAAATAGAACTACTGTATTTCTCTTTGCTTCCCGTTGTCCACAACATTTCTAGTAACACGTTCCCTTCCTGTGTGAGCAGGAATCATTTCCACCAGTGCCACCAAATACCACTGTCTTGTTACCTTTCTCTACAGGGGATTGCCCAAAACGATGGTGTTTTTTGTTTTTGATTTTTCTTTCAAAGATCTAGTTGTTTCTTTCTGGCCTATCTCGGATCATACTAGCTGATAAAATCTTATTGTATTTTTCATAATATTTGCTGTTTTGCTTTTCTTTTCGTGTCCTTTTCCAGGAATCTTGTGATGCTTTAGCAAAATAAAATGTGCTAAATTAGCTCGCTTACTGCTTTTTCAGCATTCTATCAATCTTCTCGACTTGGAGGTGTTTTTTCTACACTTTCTGTCGCACTTACAAGTTGTTTTTTTGGTGTTTTTTAAAGGCCACTGTATGAGTTCATTCCCTTTCCAAGTCAAGTCTGATTACTAAATCACACAAATAAGAATTGCTAGTGTACAAATATTAAATGTGGCTAGTGGGCTTACTTTCATGAAAGAAATACTTAGTAGGCGCTTTGCCATCACTACACATTCACTCAAGTTTTAGAAGAAATAATGAATATTTTGAATCTTTTCATTGACTTTCAGGCACAGAGAATTCTCCCAATCCTTGACTACACTGAAAGTGAAACTGAGAGTTGCTGATTTCATGTTCATAGGCACTTGAAAGAAAAGCAGAAGTTGTACAAGGATGAAACAAGAACTGGAGTTGGAACAGACTTTGCAACAGGTTCTTGGAAAACAAAAATCAGAGGCAGCCAAAAGGGGATCCCTTCAAGCATTAGCACCAGTCTGAAAAGAGCTCAGCTCAGGAGCATAAGCAATGACAAGTGCCTACTTTTCTGGCCTCCTTTCATAGAATCATAGAACCGTTAAGGTTGGAAGAGACCTCTCAAGATCATCCAGTCCAAGCCCCCTGGCACAAGCAGGGTCACCTACACCATGTTACACCGGATTGCATCCAAGTGGGTTTTGAATTGTGCACCTAAAAGGGCTTCAAGGACTGTAATTATTTGGGGGTTCTCGAAATGAACAATTCCAGGAACATGGATGGGTAAACAATGTCTGAGCCTGTGTAGCTATTTAATGAGCAGTGAGAGCAACTAAGAAAAATACCATATCATGGAAACTATTTGAACTATTTATTTTCTGTATTTTGCTCTTCAGTTTTATACCTGACATTATTTCGATTTTTTTTTTTCTTTTAAACAGGGACACTTAAAACTCCTGAGCAGCACTTGCTCCACCAACACTGTTCCTTGTATCTGGGAGAACCAAAGTATTAGCTTAATGAACTGCTGTCTTTATGTGCACTATTACCCACTGACCACTAAATTTCAAGAAAAGTAATTACACCAAAAAGTCCCTAATCAGAAAGCCAGATTTGTAACAATAACATTGTAACAAAGATACAAAAATTTTCACTTAGTTTCCTCTATCAGATCTTCCTTTCTTTAGTAAAATTCTAAATTTCCTTCTACTGACTTCTTCCCTCCACCCTTCCTTGCTTATTTTTCTACGTCAACCTTTTGCTCTTTACTGCCCTTTCACAGTTCTCTGACATTAGATACTCTTTTTGATAGAAGTTCCCTCCCTCTTTGTTTGAGTCTCTACCTTTTCCAAATATGTGAATTCTACAGTTTTGAGGAGCTATGAACACACTTTGCACCTTAGAGTTAGGAAGGCTAAGTATTTGCCGTACTGCTTAAGGAAGAAAACATTCTTAAGCTCCAAGTTAGCCAGTATGTGTGCTAATGAAAGAAAGAAACTGAGGGAAAGTGCAATGTAATCTCATTTAGAAATATATTTTTATCAGACAGAAGAGACGTGCAATGGTTTTAGTGAGGATTTTAAAAATGAGGCATTCTAAAATTACTATATACATTTAAACAGATTAAATTTTGTCTCCTTGAAACACAGGTTTTACTCATATTTTCCATAATTTTCATTTTCAGTGTTTTTAAATAGAAGATTTCAAAGTAAAATTTAACATATTAATTTATTGCAACTATTTCAGATGAACATTTTGAAAAATCCCCGTGTATGGCTTGATGCAGCTACCCAGATTTTCTTCTCTCTCTCTTTGGCTTTCGGAGGGCTAATTGCCTTCTCAAGCTACAATCAACCGAAGTAAGTAGAACTACAAGTAGACAAGTCAGTTAAAATCTTATTGCTTTTTATTTAATTTTCTACCATTCTCAAAACTCTCCTTCCTTGGAATATTTCTAAAGGATTTTAGAGCTGCTGTCTTTCTGAAGGCCAAAAACATTCACTGAGAAGAAAAAAATATATATATAAAAGGGTCAATTTTAAATTTTTATTTTTTTAGGAGAATTCAGACTATTTCTTAAAGAAATCAATTAACATTTCCGTTTTATTTTAGTCTTTTCAAAACTGTTGCTGTTAGCCTGCACCACACCATAGCACAACATTAAATCATACTATAAAATACACTAGCTATATATGTGAAGAACTACATCAATACAGATGAAGAACTCCAGAGATTTCAGAAACAAAGCCCACCATGCACTAATCACCATGCTGAAATAAAAGGCTTTTTTTTTTTTCCTCTCTTTTTTTCTTAACATTTCTACTGATTTGGTGTAACTATCTTGCAGACTGGCCAGATACTTGTATATCACACACCACTCAACCTCCATCACTGCTTATATCTCCTTGCTGAGAGGGTAGAACTTTGAGGCAAAAGGTTGATCTAAAGCCAGAGGGGAAAATCAGCACAAAGACCAATTCCCACATTTTCAAAGTCAGGAACCTCATCAATAGAAAAATGAAGAAGGATTATATCAGAATCTTAACACTATTAGGACACACGTGCTCCATCAACCTGCAGAGAATGACAGTTATATACATTCATATATCTTTTATTTTACCTATTCTAAGGTTATGAAATTTGCTTCTCCTCAGCAGGTATGTTCAGTGTGAACTGACAACTGGTGTTATTTGCCCATGAAAAAAAGGATACTTTTCTATGCTAAAGAGCAAGTAAACATTGCCTTTTTTTAAGCCACTTTGCTTGTTTGCATTCTATTTGTAGAAATGACTGTGAAAAGGATGCTGTGACGGTAGCAATTGTGAACTGCCTGACATCTCTCTATGCTTCCATCCCAGTCTTCTCTGTGTTGGGGTTTAAAGCAACCACTGGCTATTGGGACTGCCTGGACAGGTGAGATGTTTGTCTTGCAAATGCTATATTGTGGCTTTAACACCTAGGTAGATAGATTTGAAAAGCAGTTGCTTATGGAATTTAATTTCACCCAAGAGGAAAAGCATCTGTACAAAGAAGAAGGCAAAAACAATCAGGAGTAGAGTTGGTAAGAACTAATACGAATTATATAACAATCTATCACAACTAGTGTATACAATAACGCACAAATCAAGGATCAGGTCACAATCACACTAGCACAATAAGCAATCAAAAAAACCCTCTTCCTATTCCATAGGGTTTCTTAAGTTTTTGCTTGCTTTTATGGTGGAAATGGCCTAGATAGAGGACACAACAAGAATAAGGATATATTTTAGTAACTAGTACCTCCATAAAGTACTCAGCATTTGTATCTGAAAAATAGGACATATTAAGTAGCATCTGTATATCTTCTCCTAGATTATTTTATAATCCTCACTTAATATTTTATTTGGTAATATAAATAACATTGAAAGTAAACACAACAGTATATCAACCCCCTATATAAACTGCAGACAGCTAAACAAATGATATATTGGCTTCTATGGCAGGAACATTATCGGTATTATCAATAAATTTGATCTTCCGGAACAAAGTATCACACGACAGAACTACAAAACCTGGATTAGGCTCTTGAACTCCTCACATCCAGAAAAAATTGCTGCACTCAAACTGAAAAGCTGTAACCTTCAAGAATTTCTTGACCAGGTACCATAACTGCTTCCTACAAAAAAAAAAAAAAAAGCCTTAAACAGAAAATTAAGAAGGACCAATAACTTTCATTTTCATACATGTTTCTTAGTACTAACAAAGACCGCATGCTACCTAACCATACACAATTCTTTCTATGTTTCAAAAATCATGACTACTATAAGTCAGTTTGAACTCCAAGTTATCTGGTTTACCATGCAAATTATAAATTCTAAATCATAAAACTAATTTAACACACTACTTATACCTTGTAGTCTACAATAAACACTTGGATTCAGTTCTACTTTGACTTAGAGAAAAAAGGAAAACAGTAAAAGTGTTTGACTGAATTACAGGAAAGTGAGTTTAACAGGCATTTTCTAAATCCGTATTTGTCAGTTAAGTTATCAAAGAACAGTTACAATTCCTGTGCACTGGCTGCCTTTAACCACACACACAACCTCCAGATAAGTGTTTTATCACTTTTTTTTCCTGGCTTTCTTTTCCCATCTTCCTATTTCCTCCTTCCTCTTTCCCTTTATTTCTCTTCCTTTCTGCAGAGGATCTTACCATACTTATCCTCCCCAAATACGAAAATATATCATGATCATCTCCCTTTTCTTTTTCTCAACCTTCTTTTTCTAACAACCTTTTCCTGGTGACCAACACAAATGTTTCTTCTCTGTTGTAATCTTTTAACCTCTTTCCACTTGTTCCACTTGTTCCAGTGCTGTAACAAGCACTTGCTTTTAATCTAGTTGTATTCCCTTGTTATAAGTTGTTATCACCTAATGAGAAAAGAATATGGCTAGAGCTGGGAGAGGAGAAAAAAAATGAGGGATATGGAGAGAAATAAGTTCTTGGGATAACAGGATGGACACATTTGCCAGAGATGTATGGTAATATATATTTATGTATACATAATATACATACATGTATATTTATGTATGTGTGTATAGCAATAGGCTACAGTGAAAACAGGCCCCAACAGTACTTCCGTACCCCCAGCCTGACCAACACACCTGGCTTCAGGGAAAGGTGCAATCAGCACCAGCATCCAGCTTGAACTGGTCCACAGCACTCCGAAAACCACATAAGCCAAAATTTTGGACCTGAGACTGAGAATGGGAGCATAAAAGAAGTGTGTTATAATTCTGTATGCCTGAAAAGCTATTATATTATTATACTGTGACTTTTTAATCTGTGAATTTTGCAGAGTGTATCAGGAACTGGCTTGGCGTTCATTGTTTTCACTCAAGCAGTTATTCTAATGCCTGCCTCACAGGCCTGGGCCATCCTATTCTTTATAATGTTGTTCAGTTTGGGTCTTTCTTCTATGTTTGGAAATATTGAAGGAGTCTTCACTCCTCTTTTGGAGCTTAAAATTATATCTAAATCCACACCCAAAGAGCTTATATCTGGTAAGATAGTTTCTTTGTTTTGTTCAAAGTTTTTGTATAAAGGTACAAACTTAATAACTGCTTAATAAACATTGGAGAGGAATCTCTAATATTAACTTAATACAATACTATTGTAATTAATTTCATATTAATGTAATAACATAATATTGTAATGTAATAATGTAGTAATAATTTACTTAAGGGCACTGATCATATTTGCAGAAGAAGCATACAGAGGAGGTAGAGCAGTTACATCAGAAGTTGCCAGATGACAGTTTTATATCGTCCTTGCAATTATTTTTCTTAACTTGTGGGAACCTGTTAAATTTCTGACCTGCTGCAATCATTGTAAAGAACTTTGTCTTGAACTCAAATCTTTTGTACCTAAACAAATCACTTTAAGACAACAAGTTACCTCCTACCATAACCTATGGCCTCCCATAACCATTCAGGTGTGAGCTTGCTATATACACCACCTTGCCTTAACTGCAAGTCAGGCCATTCACCCCTATTTTATTCAGGGTTATGCACCTACAAACTGCTTCACATTTACTGGAAACATAAATGGGTAGAAAATTATCAAGCAGAGAGTGAGAAATGTGTGCTTGCAACTCTCATGCATCACAGCTAGAACCTTTTCAAGTAGAAAAAATACTGAATCTGGCCTGCTTCTTGGGAGACAAATTCAGTGCTGAACATGTTTATTTTGGCTTTGTTTGAATGTAAAAGCATGCTAGCAATTGGATATAGAAAACAGATTAAATCCTACTGTGAAATTAATCTAGAAAAACTTTTGGTAGTTTGAAGCAAGAGATTAACACTTCTGCAACATCCCCTTTAAAATAACTAGGGAGTATATTAAGTTACACAAGTGTATCCTCAAGAAACAAACAAACCTGCATTTGGGAATTTGGGAACTGAAGTATATAAAGAGACAGTATAAAAACAACTGGAATAAAAGTAAAAACAATATAGAAGAAAAATATGCTTACAAAGTTCAGTTTGATACTTTAGTAATGAAGGTATCTTTTTTTTCCTTCAGGTATAATATGCCTAACTTGCTTCCTTATTGCTCTCTGTTTTACGCTGGGTTCTGGCAGTTACTGGATCGACATTTTTGACAGATATGCAGGTTCCTTACCTCTACTAGTCATTGCTTTCTTTGAAATGACTGGGGTTGCATATGTCTATAAAATTAAAAGGTAGGTTGGAAACAAAGGGTTTTTTTTTTTTAATAAGAGACATATACCTCTCCCTCTCAACCCATGTGTCTCACGTACAGATGTATAATGTCAACATATTTCTGCAGCACCTACCTACTGGTTCTGTGAGTGTGGGTAGCACATAGGGGACTTGAAACAGGAAGGATATTTTCTGCTTAGCACTTACAGAAAGGAATCTTAAGTTTAAAGCAAAAATTCAACAGCAAAAACCCAACAGTCACTGTAGTTCTCCGACCAAGAGGACTTACAGTCTTTCATACATCCTCCTGTTACTAACATTTTGTGTATGTCCTTGTATATTTTTGTTTACCCTTATTTGTTTCCCTTCAAATTTTAAAGCAAGCAACATGGAATAGCTTCACCATAACAATGAATAGTCAAGATGCATGCTGAAAATTGCCCTGGTACAGGGACTAGTTTGATTCACTCTTTAGTTTAAAAGCTTTCCTACATTCTTTTCATTTGTAAATTCCAGAGATGTAATCTCATTTTGATTTAGATTAAAACTGTTCCCTCTACTCAGGATTCTTCCAGTCCAGAAACTTACCCAGTTCTCAGTAAACAGGTACCTTTTTTCTCTCCATTTTTCCAGTAACATATTGAAAATGCACCTTTACCTTTCCAGTTCTTACTCTGGCACTTGATCTTGGTGGTCCCAAAGTTTTGCAGATGCCTACTATAGAAAATGAACACAAGCTTGGTCAGAGCTGCTGCATATCAATATGCTTCAGGATCTCTTCAACTCTAGTCTTAGTGGAGGCTGTGTTTTTAAGGATAATAAACTAAAAAAGAAGCAAGCAAAACCAACCAAACAGAATTGCTCTATTACAGCTGAAGTTCCTGCATCATCTTCCAAACAACATACTGTTAAAATCCTTGGAACATTTCAGTTGGAGATAACTCCCAGGCAAAATCAATCAGTAAATGAATTTGCACATCCCTCTTGTTGCACATAGAGCGTTCCTCAATCTTACACAATGTAGAAGCAGCAAAAAAATCTGGCTTCAGAACACACCCCAGATCACACTAGTATCATCTCTTTTTCCTCTTGATTACCATGGAATATAAACACAGTCAAGTCAATTCCATTTTCCTAGCGCACAAGAGAATTTTTAATATCTGCAGTTAATAGAATTAAAGCACACCTGACATTTGAACACAGAGAAATCCTAATTAAAAAATTCTTTCTATCTTGAAAGTTACAGACATGTTGTAACAAACAATCAAGTCTAGAATTGTCCATTTACTGTGTATTCATATATGCAAAACTGTGAGAGGTATAAACAAAATTATGCCAAATTCCAAATAATTGCTGCTGACTTTAGACAAGAAGCTGGCTCAGGTTGCAGAACCTGAACCAATTTTTATTTGGTCCTAATTAATTTAGACTTCTTAATAAGCTATGTTTGTCAATCTAAGTCTTAGAAATTACATGGATTTTAAATGTTTGAATTGTTTTACCGAGCTGACAAACTCTTTTGTTTGTGCTGAGAAATGTCAAGCCAGGTACTCAGGCAACAAAACCAGACATTCGACACTGGTAAAGATTTAGTCTTAGGGATTCACGTTGTTATTTAATTGAGTCTAAGGTAAACTATTAAAGAAATGAATAGAAAAGATTTAGGATACTGTACATGTTTACGTACTAAAAATAACAGAAAAGTGAAACTGTTACCACTTATATCTGACATGATCATCAACTTGCCTCTTCTTAAAAGGTTCAGTGAAGATGTGAAATGGATGACTGGACGAAAACCAAACTTCTACTGGCAGATCACATGGAAGTTTATTAGCCCTCTGCTCCTGCTGATCGTCTTTGTGGCCTTTGTAACACTTCAGATACAGAAGCCACCAAGCTATGCAGCCTGGAACCCTAAATACGTATGTTTCCCAATACTTTCAATTTTTATAGTAAAAGCCAGTTATATATTATTTTCTCCTACCAAATCCTTAAAGATCACTGCTATCTACTGTTTAGCTACCTAATACATCCTGAAGTGATGAAACGCTTCAAACGAGGAGGTTCCAGTGTGCACAGTCTCCCTGGATTTCAAATGCAACAGTGGCTTTCCTGCTAATAGGGCCTCCTCTTGACAAATCTCGTATATACCACACTCAGCTTCTCCCACAAATTGAGATGACATGTAATTCAGAGACCTGTTAACATGAAATGTCTCACAGAGAAGTCACACTTACATAAGCTTCAGGGGCACCACAAATATATTTGTGCAGCTTTAAAGCATACAACAAACCCTGTGGATAAAGACATTTCTAGTTAAAAACAATGTCAGTGGAGCCTGGACAAATGCATGAACCCATGACTTTGACAGGCAGATAGCAAGAGGGGCAGCAGAACTAAAAAGAGTGTTGGTTAATTCAGTGGCAAAGACATGATTAAGCTGAAAACATTTGACTTGGATAGTATTGATCTCTGTCAGTAACAGTTTCTTGGATCTTTCTAAAATGCATCCTGTATCTGGATATGAAGATTGATTGTGGCATTAGACTGCACAAGAGCAAAAGGTAACCTTTAGAGGGAACACCCACAAAGTAGAGGGTGAACCTTCACAGTACAAATACATGCATGTGATGGTACTCCAAGGACAGCTCCCATTAATTTACAGTAGCAGTTTATGTCTTCAACTCCATTATGAATCCATCTGTCAGCCCTTCTCTCCCCCTCCTCCCCCTCCCCCCAAAAAAATAATAGCCACAGACTTACAGAAATTGAAATTTCAGTTATTATCAGAATTTCCTTGAAGTCATCCATATAGATCTTTTCTTACTTGCTTGCTCACTAATTGCTGGAACCAGGTAAGCTTTCAGTAATTGCAAAAAAACAATGAGTTTAATCAGGAAGGTTGAAAGCTTCATAAATCTTTGCACACTTCTAATGTTGCTAATTGTATCTCACTCTTCCAACTATAAATCTTTGAGACTATAAAACATTTACAGTCATGTTTAGACTCATGACAAAGTTATCCAGAGGCCACTGATACTCAACACTAGCAAGAATAAAACTTCTCTTATCTTTACTACAGCAACATACAAAAATGTATATGATAATTGTAGCAAAAGTCATTTCACCTGAAATATTTGTTTTACTTGTTTATCTCCACAGGAAGACTTCCCTATGAAAGAAGAGAAGGTCTATCCACCCTGGGTACTGGCCATCTGTGTGCTGTTAGCTGTCCTTCCCTGTATATTTGTCCCTCTGGTAGCATTCTTCCATCTGATCAAGCGAAAGCTCGGAAGCAAGGATCCAAGTTCTGTGCCAGCAGAAGCGTTTTCATGTCAGGGAGATAAGAGCAATTTTTCTCATCCAAAAATATAAACATATGTTATATCTATCTATAAGTAAAAATAAGCCATCTTTACATTAGACATGATTAGCTGTAGCATGGAACCACTCCACTAACATGGTTACGCGGTTCCGATGCTTAGATGTAGCCACCAGCATGCACAGCACTGCTTTGTTCCCTTTCGTTGTTTTCAACCAATTTCACAACCTTGAGCTAATAGCTGAGTTAAATTTGTCCCTCCTACAACATGTAATGATTCTTACATACTAAGTATCAGCCCTGCTTCCTTAACCTTTTCATACATTACCAGATCTGCACCACATCTATCTCCAGACACCCTTTAAAATTGGAACACCTGCTTATGCCCCCCCACTCTTACTTCACTTCTAAATAAAAAAATGATTCTGAAGTATCACCTAAAAATACAAACCGTCAGTTTCATCCTATGACCACCTCACAGATTTAGAATGGAAGCTCCTGAAGAGTAAGGACTCATCTTGTTTAATATACTCTACTTGTAAATCACTTTATGCAGTGAAACAGTACTTGATGGATATTCTATATTCTCAAATATTGCAAAGAGCAAAACAATGCATTAACATTTAAAAGAATATACTTTAGGTAAATGTGAATAAACAGATTTGCAAAAATATCTTAGCACAGGTAATCCATCCACAAGTTGTTACTGATTTTATAGTATGGCATCAAGTTGTCATTACAGGACCACCGGTAGCAAAGCTAGAGTACAGCTACTTCATTATTGTCTTACCAGAATTTATGGTAGGAAAAAAAATGTAGGAATCAATGTCCTGTGACCTCACAGGTTAGGAAGTTCTGTGTGACTGAAGTTTTGGGCAAGTGCTTTTTCTCTGACATAATATTAAACGACTGCGAGCAGAGTGTCTCCAGGTAAGAAAAACACCAACCAATACTGAACATGCCAGGAGCTTGATGACAAATTTCTTCATCCCACTCAGTCATTTCAGTTAGCGCTTAAAAAAAAATGCTACTGTAAGAACAGCCTCTTTCTTTGGTGAGAAAGATGTGCAGAAACAGGAAATAACGACTTGCTCTAATAAAACAGTAGAGAAGAATAGACAACCTTTGCATGCATGGCACAGACTCTTCCTTGCCCCCTGAACTGTGTTGATAATAATAATAGAAATTAGATCTCATTATTCATTTTCCTGGTTGCATTAATAACAGTTTTACTGCCTTTGGTGGTTGAAGACCTAGCTCTTGTTATTAATACTAAAATACAAACATAAATGCAGGAGGACTTATTTTAAAAACACTTCTGAAAACTGGTTGTTTTAAAAGAGTTAATTCCTAGGTGTGAGCTTAGGAGCATAAACAAGTAGCAAATGAGAAAATTAGGCATACGGTGGAGAACTACCTGTCACAACCTAAATCTGAAATATCATGGTGATGAGTTAAAAGGCTTTCAAGAAGAATAAATCAGAATCAACAACAGAATCAATAAAGCTGCAATTTTGAGTTTATATTCATAAACAGCTGTAACTACAAAAATAAGAATTTTCAATCAACTACGGACAGAGATAAACAGACACACACTACTTTTGTCTTTGAGATCATAAATAATGTCAAATAAGTCATACATACAAAGTGTACGTAGCAGGTTTAAATATTTGATTAGAGATCTGTCTCTAAAGAAAAACACACTCAACTAACATAGGTGCGTTGAAAAAGAAATTAAAATACCTATACAAGACTTTCAGAGTCCACAAATCCATCCTGAAGTTCAGGATCACTCCTGATAGGTATCACTGTCATGACCCTCACAAGCCCTGTCAATTTCAAACTTGGTGACTTTTGAGCTGCTCCTTTCCATTCACCAGTCAGGAGACTTTGTGGATCACTGGACACAGTTCAGCCCAGGACAAGGCGAAGGGAAAAAGACATTCTTCAGCTTCCCTAACTTCAACTGACAGTAGGGAAAAGTGGTGGGTAAAGTTACAGTTTATTCAAAGAAGGCATTCAAAAAATGCAGCAAATAACTTTCAGGTACACTGCTTTCTTGTTCTCAGTGCACTTCTGATGAGACCTTCACTAAAATTCTCATGCCCAAACCACTGCCTTATTTCAGTAAAATTCACGCTATAAAAACTTTACTTTCTATTTATATGAAGCAGTGTCTGACAGGTGTTTCTCTTTTGAGCAGCAAGAGAGACTTCACTACTTGAGTTTGAGCCTACAAGCATGAATCTGAATCTCTGTCAGTGCTATATTTTAAGCAGTATTTCTGCTCACTACCCTCCCAGCCTTAAATCTGCAGATGACATCGCATATTCTTTGCCATATTACTCTACCATGAACTCATACAGTCCTGGCAAAATAGTATTTTCAGAACCGTTTTCTTCCCTGGTAGCATTACATTTCTCCAGGTTGTAAGCACACAAATGATTCTTTTGGGGTAAATCTATAGGGGACACATATAGACATTATGATCATCAGCCTCAAGCAGAATCCATAGCCCTAAGACACAGATAAAATGGAAAAAAGGAAAAAAAAACCCACATACTTAAGAACAGTGCAAATAAAAGAGCAACCAGATTATTCAAAAACAAACAAACAAAAAATATAGGAAAAAAGATGGAAGAACAACATAATGCCTTCTGGAACCCATATAGCTCCCTTCGTGGTGGAATTTGACACCTACCTCAAATTGAAATTTACAGTCCATAATCCTCTCCCAAAAGGAAGTAAAGTTTAGGCTTGTTGGAAGAATGTAGATGTGAGTGTTTCCTCTAACGGAGCTACTACCAAATTTCTCCCTTCTGCAAAGAAATTAGCACTTTTCCTCTCCAATGTTTATGACAGATTGACCCAGAACACAGGTTAAACAGTACAGCTATATTGAGTGGCCTAGCTCAGATCAGCCTCTATACTTAGCTTGTCCTAAAAATTGAGGCAATCTTAGAACCTAAGACTTTGGCAACGTTCCCAGCTTTCCAACGATTGTTGGAAGCTCACGGGAAAGGGTCAGAATGCTCCTAACCAAATTCTTTAGCATTTCCAGATTCAAGCTATTGAATCCAGCCAGTTTCACATCCCACCTCGCTACAGTGCGCTAGAAAATATTTTGCTATCATAAATGCATTGCTATTTCTTTAAGAACAGCTTTCATGGAAGTAGCCACTACTGAGTATTTCTACCTTTGTTATATTACAGACTACTCACTTGAGACCATTATATCTTTATCATTACTTCATCTTAATCTAGTCCTTACATACATGGTCACAGCATTTTTTTTCCCCAACTATCCTGAGTGATACCAGCAAGAATGATTATATGTTAGCTGGCTGCAGAGACCATCAGCTTTTCTTAAAAATTTCATTTTTTCCAGCTCCTAAGCACATACCAGTTCGGGTGTTATTTTCATCTGCCTTCTTAAATGAAAGATATTTTAAACTTAAATAGCTATCTTTGCTTTTGGAATGGTATTTGGACTTGGTTACCTCCTGAAATTGTTATCTTCAGAAACATCATTTTTTTATTTAAAACTGACCTGTAATCCAGTTGAATTGGAGAGGAGAAAAAAAAAGAGGACAAAAAGATGCATTCAGACAATTGTAAGGATTACATTTAATGTATTTTTACAAAATCGGCCTCACAACCGAGAGGTCGCGATGGTCTATACAACTAGATATTGTGCTACACAGTAAAAATGGGCTTATCCTACCTATCAACAATATTCTCTCATTCTTCCAAAAAATCTGATGGTTAACACTACCTATGTTGTGCTTCACTCCAGTAAGGTGTCTTCCATCTGCTTTGAGAAAACCTCCTAGCAGCTGCTATTTATTCTCTAACAGAGATAGAATTAGCATTGATTAGAATTGTGTAAATTCAGCATGCAAGTCTGGAGAAGAGGTGGGTAGGCCACGTGACAAAGCCATGTGGATAGGTTTATTAGAGCAGACATAGACAAAATTCAGCCCTCCGCAGAAATGCCAACAGCAGGGCTAGGATAGCACTTCAGTAACATTATGAGGTCAAAGATAAGCCTCAAAGAACAGGAAATACAAACAAGAGTAATCTACTCAGGATCTTATCTAACAAACAACTCTGATTCCTCTTGGTTTTGTGGGTAAAAATGGTGCACCATGATTCTTAATAAAAGGTGTAACACCTTTTATAATAACCATATACAAAACCATATATAACCATAAGAGGTGTAACACCTTTTATTAAGAATATCAGCAAGTGCTCAAAATATGTTGAACACACTTGGGACATACTCTGATTTTGTTTTGAGACTGACTTTTTTGTATTCTCCAAGGCATATAATCTCCAACCTGAACATCTTGCTAGACAGCCATGAAATGCATTTGCTCTGTGCAGGTAAGTGTCCTTCTGGACAGTCTCTACTGCGAAGGGATGTTGAAAATTATTATAAAATAAAGATACTGAGTCAAACATGCATTACTGCACCTAACCCAACAATTTATTATAAAGTATGCAATATAGCACAGCAGAGAACAGTTCCGCAGAAACAATACACTGAAACATAAATGCTGATCTGGTTGCACAGCCTTCATCAAGACTATGGGAATTGCTGAATGAAACAAAGTTTTCAAATAAACAGGCAGTGAAGTTGCTGGTACAAGATGATATTAACAGAAGGACAAGATGATATCAACAGAAACATCTACTGTGCTTAATCAATTTTTGTGATATCCGAGAAACAAATCCAGGAAGTTTCCTGGATAGAGTTGCTTTAAGTCCATCCTACTAAAACAAACTATGGAGAACAATCATCTGAAAACTTAGCATTTGTTTTTAAACCTGGAAAGATTGCAAAATAAACCTTAAATAGTTAGTTCAAGATAGCTTTAAAATCTTGACAAACAGCTGGGTCTGTCGCTGTCTTCAGTAATGCCATGGTGTCCTTCGGAATCTTCCTGAATAGCTGCATTTTACCTAAAAAACAAATCACAAACAATGAATTGTAAGTAACAACTTAGTATTAAAGAAAATACTAACAGAGTTTAAAACACCTTCATGAAATCAGTAGTAGCTCGATGCACTAAAATATATTAGCAACACCTGGAAAGAGGATTAAAGAAAAAAAAATATAGCAAAATATGCTGTTTTCATTCTGCCCTTAAGCCAAGCAGACAATTTCTAGTAGACGATAAGGCTAAAATCATATGCCAGATCTTCAACAAACTAAGTAAACTCCTCCTCCTATCTTCTCTTCTCAAAGATCTTTAACTATTTTTAAAAAGTTAAAAATGCTTTTCTCAGTAACTACATGCACTCCAAAAAGGTGCTCTGTTACAGGACAATTACTTTAAAATACTATTTTAAAATATGTTTAGAAAATGGGACAGGTTTTATTTGCTAGTACTGTTTTATAGCAGAAAATTATTCTCCTGATTTTTTCTCCTCTTCTTGCAGCATTAAAGTAGTTTTTTATTTTATTTAATTTTAAATAAACTTATTTTAAAATGAACAAACAAATAAAAAAGAATGCCTGTTTTGCTGAAACATGGGCAACAGCAACTCTCCCCACTCTAAGTTAAGTGGAAATCCCCTTTAGGATAGAAAATTCTGAGGACTAAATTAGGCTCTTATATCAGGAATGAAAACTTTACAACATGATGTAAATTTTGAAATATAGGAGTTCAGTGAAGTCTACAGTCAACAAAATTAAAGACAGTAAAAAGGACTTTTTAAAGATTAGGAAGAACATTTTAAATCCTAGCAACAGCTTAAGTCAATTACCTAAACAGAATTGGTGAAATTGTTAATGATGCAGAAAGACAGAAATGCTCAATCAACATTTGTTTCATATTTGGAGATAGATTATGTATTTATATCTTATCATGATAAGAAGAGACTCTTGATCCCTTCCCCACTGGTCATAATAGGAAGGATGTTAAACAGTAACTGTTTAAAATACGTCACTCTGAAGAATGACAACAGCTTGTCCTGAAGAGCCACTGATGTTGATATTTAACAAGTTTGGGATTATTGGAAAGAACCTCCTCCCCTTTCCCAAACCTGTGAGCTTGATATTGTTTCCAAGGGAGAATAATGGAAAGGCACGTACCAAGACACAATTTATTTCCTTTTTGGTGGGTTCCTGCAGGATTCTACCCAAACTTATTGAGTATTTTAATAGGTTTATTTGGACAGGAATAGAAATATAAATAATGTGTACATTCAGAAGTCTGAAAAATAGCCCTTAGGAAGATAAAGGTTTCAGTTTTCCCTTCCTCTTAACAGAGAGAGCATCAACTAAGAGAAACAACTTCAAAGAACAATGTAAAAAATAAGAGGTACCTTACAATCAAACATCCCTACAGGCCTTCCATGCTGCACACCTGGCATTCAACTTGACTCTATATCACAGAAAGACCACTCAGATGGGCTGCAATACAACCCTTTGCATTTCAGCCACGCTCACACCTAAAATGATGTTACATTTTACAGCTGTTGGGCAACACAGATACTCCAGGGAAAGCTCACAGCAGGCACCACACAGCTTGTGCACATCACGTGCCACTTGGCCCGAATGGCAGAGAACAACGTCCAGCTCTGCTTAGCTGAATGGGCATCTCTTTGAAATTCCGAATATTTGAGACATTCTTCTTTCAATAATAAAAGCTCATCATTTTTAACTTATCTTCAGACCTTTCCTGACTCACCTCCACGATACATGAAAAGTATGCTAACACCTTTCCCCCAAAATTTAGATCAGGCTATTCACTTTCTGCAAGGGGAATTCTTCCTAGAGGACCAAACTGACAGAAGGCCAACTTTGCCCTCTACACATACAGAGTTAGGCTTGGACCACACATGCTTCGTGGTCAGCACCACAGTTAGACTGGCAGAATAGAAAGAACGTAGTAGAACCTCACATTCGGAGAAAACATTTCATCACTCAAATCAGGAAAGATTTTAACCCCACCCTCCCCAGTCCATTCCCCTAGTAGCCTTGGTGGTAGGGACAGCACAGATTCTAGTTTCAAGGTATATATATGCATAATGAAAAAAATGGGCTGAACAATAGAGCTTTTGGGGATACGCTTGTGCCCTGAACATACCGTCAGTCACAACAGCAAAGGGCATCCACAAAGGATGGTGGAGCTTCAAGCTAGATCATACTACTTCAGAGTCCCTCTGAGCAAGATCCTCAGCACTAGAGATGGAAACTCAAATGCAGGCTCCACATGGACCTTAGAAAACCAATATAGCTCTCCAAGTAGCTATCTTAAGAGTTTAACTCTTAAGTGCAGTCCCTTTTCAGCCCTCCAGCTTCAGCTGTCCGTATTTAGCAAGCAGCCATTCCTTCCCACCTGGAGGCTGGCCTGCTTCTTTACCTGTGCTTCTATAAGGGCTCAACAGAACTGGCTTCTCAGCAGCACTAAGCACAAAATGTGCCTCTCTATTTGACATCACCGAATAATTCTCTGCGAGAGGCCGCTGGAGTTCTGCTCCGTGTAAAAGTTACAAGGAGTACGTGTTCAAACCTGTCCGGAATGGCTTTCTACAACCCCAACCATCAGCTTGTTTCTGTAAGAAACATTCCAGTGTTCACACCCACACTGCACCACCAGAAGAGAACTGTGTGCACTCTGCCTTTTTCTTCAGGCCTTGCATATGGGAAAGAAATACTCATTTTTAGAAACAGTACTGTTCTCTTTGGTGCACTGTTTTAGCACTGAAACTGAGCCTGTGGTAGCTTTACAGACCCAACAGGGGTTACGCTGCCACCAGACTAAGGAATTTTTCAGTGTTACAGAGTAAGATCAAGATCTAATCCAGAGTTCTTAATTACACACTTAATTATAGCACTGAGGAACCTTGGAGCAGTTCCTGCACCTGGTCTTTACTGGGACAAAATTCAACAGCAGTACTGACCTCTTAATAAAAAAAGCTACTGATGTTCACTTTTATAAACTTTTAATAAAACTTTTTTGAATTCAGAGAATTCAAAATTTTGTGAGTTCCAAGGCCAGTCTGCAATCAGACTACACATCTTGACCAGAGGCCAGCCTGGTAATGACAGACTTGGTTTAGAGAAAAAAAAATAAAGGAGTGCTAAAGCAATTTGACAACACACTTGATGTGCGATTGTGATGCAGAACATGGGGCAAACAATGCCCAGGATGTTCAGAATGCCCAGGGAAAAGATGTGTCCTCACTGTCATATTTTTTTTTTTTGTGGAGTTACTCTCTCTTTTTTTTTTTTTTTATTTTTTTAAAATCAGATATCTGAAAATTTATTTTTCATTTAATTCAAGCTACTGAGAATGTTACATGATAACTCAAGCTTGAACTGTACAAGGCTGTTGAACGCCAGATAACAATACCTGTCCCCCATGTATAACAAGGTCATAGTACAAGTAATGCTGAAACTACCATTTTAGATTGTCTATTTAAGCATATGTGGATTTTATTAATATTAATATTTGATTAATGTATTACCGTATACTTCAGAAAAATGCTTTATGAAAAGAAAAAACTTACAAATACTTTAAATTCTATATTTTATTAGAATTGATCATATTTAAAACTGTAAAAGTAATTGAATACTTACATATTTTCAAGGGTTTAAGCAGGCATTTGTAAACAACATTGTGGTTTGATAGCTTGACAGTGAAGGCATGATAGCAAAGCCATTCTGCTGCCTCAGAGGGAAACACACCAGCTGCACCTTTGTTGCCTAGAGAAATACCTACAGACAGAGCAGAAAGATGTAGGCATTGAAAAGGATGTGCATTCAGAAGCATGCACATTTCTGCATACATCACTACAATTTTTAACTTAAAACATACAGTCAGTGAAGTCCATAAGGGAGGCAGACAGGCAACTAAAAAAGAAAACCTAAACCACTATTTTCAGTAAATGGAGCTTAAGGAGGCAGGAGAGCACTAAGTGTCATGCTTATTATCTACTCCACCTTTTTTTTATCCTGGATCTTTATTTCAGAATTTAAGTTTCTTTTCTTTTTTAAGAAAAGATAGATAAATTATGATATTCTATTACCACTAATAATACTGTACCGGCATTTTTGGTTTTCAGGATAGAATAGCAGCATGATGCAGTTTCTGAGATAATCCTTAGGAAGAAATAAGGGTTGTTTTTAACTTGCTGGTTAAATGGAAGTTGGAGAACACATGCATGGAACCTGTTCATAAAAAAAAAAAAAAAAAGCCTATGTAAATCACAAGTCATTTGCAATTTAAAGTGAATGTACAATTCCATACCTTAGTTCCTACACAAAATTTAATAGCACCAAACAACCTATTGCCATTTTAACTCTGTTAGTATATGACACCACTCCTAAATGCAAACCCAACGAGCCTGAGATGCCTAAGAGCTTTCTTTTTAAATTTCTTCTGAAGATACTAATTGTCCTATCTCTGGGAATGTTAAATTCCCTCACTGATTCCATGCCACAGACTGCAAAGCCGGAAGACACACGAGCAACAGGTGTTGCTCTCCAGGTGGGCAGACCTCCAAATGCTCTAGAGTTCCCCACGCAAGGATCCGCACTCTTTTGTCTAACTGAAGGCTAAATATATGCAAATGATTTATATTGCATGCTCCCTTGCACCTCTTTATTGAGAGTTTTTAAAATTGTTGGTTATTTTGTTTGCTTCAGACTCTGGCATTGCAACCTTGTTGATGCTGAATATAAAAATCAGTTTTTGTAACTGAGTATCAATTACCCAACATACATACTCAACAATGCATATTGGTTGTTAAATTAAGACAGAAAAAATAGAGTTTAGTTATTTTAAAATATTATAACATAACTGCTATGCTAGATCATAAAACACTGTCTAAATTAGTGGTTTGTCTGCTGTTAGCACAGTGAACAGTTTTGTACATATATTCTGACATAATAAAGATCTTTGGTAGAATAAAAGTTTTATCATAAAAGCAAACAGAAATCATTTAAAATAATCATGTATAATACAGTGAGGAGGAAATCAGAAATCAATCACAAACAAGGTTTAAAGGAGCTTTTAAGGCATCAGGTATTACAAATAAGACACAAAAGGGGTACATGCATACCAAGCTGGATTTAAGAACAGAACTAAAGAACTGAAATTCCACTTCCAAACAAGTATATCACAGAACATAAGTAGGCACCATCTTAAATCACCTACCATCCTTGACAAGAGAAACCAATAAAGACCAACATTGAAACGCCAGCTGAAACACAACTGCTAAACCATAGAGAAGGATGATTTCTTCTACAACTACTTACTGTGTTACAGACAGAAGGGAAGGAAAACACAACAAAAAAATATTCAAAATCCTTCACAAACACCTGAACAAGATGTCTGCCCGTATGAATGTTTCGTAACTCAACAGTTTTTATGGAATCACAAATTAGAAAAATCACGAATGGCTTCTATGAATCCTGGAAGTAAGATTGAATGCCCACACAAGATCCAACATAGCCAATGAAATGCAATGTAAAACTATACAAGGTCATCAGCAACAGTATTACCTGACTACAAAAGAGCAACATCTGATTTTTGTAAAGGGGAAAACCTCTTAAAAATTATCTCGTTTAAACAAATAAAACAAAAATCAACCACCTCTTAATAAAAACCTCTTAATGGATTGTGAATCGAGAGACAAATCACGGGAAATAAGAATATGACTTTTGATATTCCAGGATTTGGAAACAGTTGATAACCACATTCATGAGCTAGAATAGGAAACGTTAGGAATACAACATGACCACATGACCATTATCTCCTTTTGTCTCCTGTCAAGGATTGTCCACTAGATGGAACTAAAAGAGGCTTAATAGAGCACAGTAATAGTCAGGTAACATCATCAAGCATCCACTAGAAAAAGTCTGGAAGAGTAGTTTAAGACCTGGGAAACTTGATCTTCATACTAACCTTTAACTCGTATTTCTTTCCCCCACACTCCCCTATACTACTTGGTATCTTTCCAGCTTGTGTATTTGTTTTGATTCCATTTACCCTTGTAAAAAAATGATCATTTCAAGAAAAATCTCACAAAAAAAAAAAATCTAAACTTTGCCAGCTATGAAACAAGTAAAAAATTATCAGTAGTTAAGAAACTAACTTGAAAAAATGATACCTCACTTAAAGCAAAGTTATCCAGGACAAAGTTCTACATGATTTTAATAGATACAAAGTTCTAAATATGCATTAGTTAATAAGTGATTAGCTTCTAGTCATCCTTCCAGAGTCAATCTGCTTTTCTTGAGTTCAGCTGTAAAAACCCACAGATACTAAAAATCCATTCACTTAAATACAATAAAATTCAGATTGCAGTTTGCATGTTGAATTATATGAATTATACATGAATATTATGTAAGAATAGTTTTGTTTCAAAAGTAATGTGACTCACTACAATTTACCACAGCAGGTTTTTGGCATACTGTTTGCTAATCTGTAGCTCCACCATGTGTCAAGAAGCAGTACTGAAATAATCAGAGTTCCTACAAAAGACAGTGACCTACCTGTACGCCTGAAGTAAAAATATCTTATAGATGTTAATGAAAACTGTTCTAAGGCTGTTGATCTAGAATAGAGCAGAAATAAAGCTGTGGAAATATTTTACTGACACCAGCATCAAATGCACTTCGTTCATGTTTAACAGTATAAGATGATCAAGAGAAAAACTGTATTTTATGCTATACTTCAGAAACTTCTATTAAGTATTTAAGTAACAATACTTTGAAACCTCTGTTCTGGAAAGTGCTCATATTACAGCTGATGACAGTAATTCCAAAATACGTTTGCTTTTTAACTCCAAGCAGTTTTAACATACTTTATTACTAATCATGATATTCCCAAGCATGCTTTTCTAGATTCCCACCTGTAAATCAAGAAATAAACAATGGCATTTCAGTTTGAGGACTGTCATCAGCTTGCATTTCATGTTTTTCCCAGCTGTTCTGCTTGAATTGAAGGAAAGGCTTGATCTGATAGAAGTACCTATATAACTAGAAAGAAAACAGAAGTAAACTCTACAGACTAATAGGCTAAATTAATTTATGTTACAGAGATTACTTTGTAAATCTATGAGGCAACAGCTACATGAATATAAGCAAATACAAATTAGAAAACAGTCTGACATTGTAGCACTGAAGCTCACTGTAGCACTGAAGCTATTAGATGCAGGAATAACTTTAGTACCTCAGGGATTCACCTTGTCAAAAACTTTGAATTCCTAAAGCATGTGGTCTAGCCAAAACATTATTAGGTACTCCAGGAATGACTAGCTTATATTCAGAGATCCATGCAAATCAGGAGCCAAGAGCGGAAATCACCTCAGTTCACCTTGGCCCAACAAGCAGTTGCAGCAATCCCCACGTACACCCAAATTGTTTGTTTTATAAATACAGTAAGTGAAAAGATCTCTTTAGCTGCTGATTTTAGTAAAACAACAACAACAAAAAAAAGTTATAGAAATGTTTTTGTAAGCTGAACAAGCTTTTATCTTTCAGAAAACTACTAATGAACTTTACTGTTCCAGTGAGAAAATCTCTTTCCAGTATTGATGGTGTGTTTAAAACTAACCATATTTATTCAGTTTTAAAGCCTTCATCAATGCCTGAGGCCAGGAGACTGGAGATTACTGAAATGTCTAGGATTCCATGCACGCATTCTGTGGAACTTCTCCCTAGGGTATATCCTTTCCTGAGATCCACAATGCTCCAATTAAACTGCTTTGTATAGTTAACATCTCTTTAAATTTGCAACACTGATTACTTTCCCCCTACATTTCAGATCTGATAAGTACCTGAGTGACAACCTCTGATACTGACAGGATTACTAGCTCCCCTAGTCCATACCAAATTAATAGTTAATCATTGGTGTGTCTCTTAAGATATATACAATATGTAATTACATCAACCATTCTGAGGTCACAGTACCAGATTTAGTAATAGTGTGTACTAGTGAAAGAAATTGGACTGAGTTGACAATGTGAACTTCTCAGAAACTAGATAGTGACCATATGAGGACTCGGGTTACTACCGACTCATAACATTTGATGAGTTTAATAGTCCATGTGTCCCACGGGGATGGAATGATGCTAATGGCAGGTTGCATAGAAGAAAAGGAGTGTTTAAATTACTGCATAAGAGGAAGAATTGGAAAATTTGCTTTGCAGTGCATTCAACTATACCATTCACAGGACAGCCTTGTACTTCTCAGAGTAAAACAAACACTGTAAAACTTCTGCTGGAGGATACAATTCTATTTACCTGGAGTAATCGCAGTAAACCTCAAGTGTCTGTATATCTAATAATAAACCACACCACGGGATCAAACGACAATCTGGCAGCTGTTTAAATTCAGAACATCCTGGGATATCATCAACAGGAAAATTCACAATGGTCTTATTAGGGTTTATTGCAAAACCATATTCAGGAATACCTGTTGCTAGAGTCCTAAAACAAATACAGACAGTTAACTGATGCCCCTCCTCAAACACAAACCTCCCTCTCCAGCCCAAGGCACACAGGATTTTGCAGAAAAAAAGGACAAGTCAAGGATAAAGAAACCATGGCCAGCCCTTTAGATGAGTGTACATGCTAGAAATACCACAACCTGAAGATAGAAGAGGTAAAACAAATAATGAAAAACTTAAGGATATGGTGAGAAGAACTTTACACATTAAGGCAAAAGGAGAATTTAAACCATGAAACACTTGAGATTCAAGTTGCATAGACCATGCTCACAGAAACCACTGAGGTCAAAACCATACAAAAGTTTTTGTTTCAGAAAGTTCACTAAAGCAGGGAACACAAAAGAGGCTGCCTGTCCACAGAAAGCAAATAAAAATCAGTGCAAAAGTGCAAAACTGATACAGAACATGAAGACGCCAGTAACTTTAAAGGAAAACAACAGGAAAATATTTGCAATACTACTGCAAATGACTTTTTGTTGAAAAGACGTTACAGAGAAATATTTTGAGGTATCCCCAACTCTACTGATGTCCTTTATGACTTAAGTCAAATGATTCTTCTGAACCGCAGATCCATGATGACATCATGGAAGATTTTACGCTGCTCTGTCAAGAAGCTGATGGTAAGGTGTTCAAGAAGCAGTATCCCACTAGTCACTACAATTTACACTTCCAGCTGTACTTGACCATGACAAGTTTCAGAGTCACGACAGAATTGCTTCTTTTTGACTGTGAAAAGCACAATGTAACTGACTGCATTGCAGGTGCAAAGATTATCTTCAAGACTCCTCTCACTGAATTCATAAAACTGCTTTTGCCATGAGCATAACCCAGCTTCTCAGATGTTGACTGTATGTATATCCATTTCCAAAATACCAAGGAACATCTTCTGACAATCAGTCTAAAAATAAAAGAAACTCTGAAGCACTCTGAAGAACCACTCTTCCAAAAGTTTTGAGAGTTACATGCAGCTATGCTATCATTATCTTCAAACATTAACCTCAGAATATCGTTGCTAAGAATTTCCTGATCATTATCGGGTCAGGGTAGAATTGCATTGCTTCACTGGGAACAGAAGGTGGCGACACACTTGCCTGATAAAAACATTCAAAAGAAGGCAACTAAAATATTTTAATATTTTGAGGAAGAATGGTCATAAAAGACAACTGTTAGCTGTTCTGGCTTAACCTGCATTACTAATTGCTGTGGGAATGTCAAGATCAGCAACTAGGTCCCTACTTTAAATCTCACAGTCTCCCTCCATTCTGAGGTACAACGGATGGTTGGTTGTCAAAACAACCATTAGGATTCTTCCCAGACAGGCTGCTAATGTGGACTGCAAAACTAGCCCTTGATTATTAATCCATAAACCAAACAAAACTATGTGAATAGGTGCAAAGGAGATCAAACACAACATCCTAAAAAATGTTAAAGCTTATTACTTTAAAGAACGCGCATTTAATTGCATACCTCAGAAAAGTTCTTGCCTTCGATAAGTGTGGTGTGACTAGCAAAAAGTCATCAATTAAACGTATCAGGACTCTGGAAACAAGTAAATAATGCAGTTAATTGCTTGACATGTAATCCTTTCAAATATTTGTTATTCTCCTGAGAAGGATGACGTGCCAAATAACATAACTGCTTCCTTTAATTCACAAAAAGGTTAACAAACTTATATTGCATGAAGAAATTCCTAGCTTTGCTTCTTCATCAAAAATAAATAATAAAATGATAATAAAAAAATGAAGCATAAAGGCTGGCTACATTAGGCAATACAGGAACGCAGAGCACACAAGCTACTACATATTAACTTTTTAGAGAAAAGATTTTACATTTGAGAATTTACAGTATTTTTGTTCACAACATAACCAAAGGTGGCATAATATAACACATGTATGAAGATACTAGATGCTTGATATACTTTAACTTCGTATCTGATAGCTTGTTTGTGAAGCTGTAACTTGAGAAAAAAAACAAAACAAACAAACAAAGAAACAAAGAAACAAAAATTTTCGGTCCACCACAGTAAAGGCTGGAATTTCTTTTTTTAACAAAAGGCATGCCCCAAGAATACCTATATTTGTGTGCAAAGTTCTGCCTAACAGATCTTCCTTTCCAGTTCCCTTTCCAAGCCTTCACTTCACTATTACCTTCACTACAAGAAGTCAGCAGCACCTTTGTCTAGCCAAATCAACAGCCACTCAGGAGGTCAAATGAAACTTCTAACTCCAGTGTATACACCTGAACGAGATCCTACAATATGCACTAAACTCATAAAAAACAGTTGCTATACAAAAGAATATATTTTTCTGGGCCAGTAGTTTGCAATTTCACTATTATTAAAAACATTCCTTGAAAGAAATGGATAATTATTTAGATGTCTATCACTACAATCTCTGCGACCAACCTGTAAACGCGAAGTGTTTGTGGAAATTGCACATGGGAATCTCTAGTAATCTGTACCATGGAACAAACAGTTCAAATAACCACATGCTCCATGTGGTTATGCTGGGGTCAATCCTTCCAGAAGCTGATGTATAAAATATGGTGAGAACCCTTGGTTCATTAACCCTGGCAACATGTGGTAGGACAGCAACTCATATAGCACACAGGCACTAAGAGCCCCGATAGAAAAGAACCTAATAATTCAAGGATGTCTTTTAAAGTATCTTAAGAATTAATACTGTTTGTGTAGAAGGAGGATATCTAAAAATTGTGATTCTCATTACCCAGGGAGCTTTGAAGATGAGACACTAGACTGATTAACTTATCAAGAGTGCCCCAAAGCACTTAGCTGCTTTTAACTTTATTAGGAGAGAATTCACAGTAACAGAGAAAGATGTGCGAACAGGAACAAGCTACAAGAGGCTCCCTAATGTTCAGTTTATGCCTCAAGACCCTAACCTGGCTTTCAAATGGGGACCAATTCATACGGAGGCAGAAGGGGACCCAAATTTTCTGTGTCTAGTGAAAAAGCAGAGCTTTCACCCGGTTTGCATTCTGCAGGACTCCCGAGAAACAAACACAAGCTGGGCTCAAAGACTCTGAAGCTGTACCAAGAACCACATGGGGCTTCTAACAAGAGCCAGTGAGCCTTGTAAAGAAATCCACAACAAAACGTTATGACCTTGATAACAGCGATAAGATTTGCAGATGGTGGAGTGGAAGGCTCTCAAATGGAAACCAAGAATTTTCAGAAGCTTGTAATGAACACCCTGTCTTGGCTGAAGCCAAAGGAGCAGAGCGCTGTGGGAACGAATGTGGGAGAACCATAAACCTGCTAGTATCTTATCAAGAAGATACTGTCAGAAATGTTACAGCAGCACTAAATACTACGCTCTTGGCAAGAGTCGAGCAAGTCTTCCACACTTGTGAACTTTACAAGGAATCAGAACAGCACAACTGAAACCTGGAGGTTCAATATATTATTGAAACCTCTCACCTGCACAGCTAGGAAAGCTGCCTCTCAGCACTTTTCCTCCTGGTCTTATGACAACTAAAGAAATTCCCCCCATACTAATGATTACAGCAACACCAAAGCTTCAGAGGTCTTGAAGTATACTGCACTCCTAATGGACAATAGTAAATACTTAAAAACAAAATTAAAGTTAGAAAACAAAAAACACCTATAACTTTGAAACTAACTTGAGATTCCCCTATTATTTGCATTCTGTCATATAGCAAGTATGATGAAGACAGCCAAGAGATTATCATAAGTGGTTGTTTTTGCAATGATCTATAATGTGAAAGTTTGCCGGATTTACAGTCCAGCTGCGTCAATTCATTAACCTAACTCTGTTTATATGTAGTAAAATTAAGTTTTGCTTGAGTGTTGTACAACTTGTACAGCCATTAGATGCATTTTTATTTTCACAGGATGTGAAGAATGTGAAAATATTCTGCAAAACTTGGCCTGAGGGTACAGCAACACTCAAACCCAAAACACGAAATTGAGCAGTCAGCTATTTAAACAATCAGAGAAATGGTGTATACTGGCCAATTAAAAAAGAATGTTTTGACTGTTGTATTCTACTTCTCTTTGCAAACTTAAGTTTTTGACCTCAAGTAGCAATCCTTTATTATCTTCAGCTGTAGGTAACATTAAAGGATAACTCTGAATAAAGTATTTTGATAAAACTGGAAAAAGAGGAACCTGGCACATCACACAGAAAGTGTTCATAGTTTGCACTCCACAGCATGTTATGTTGCTGTTTCTGAACAATTTAGCAGCCAACTAAAAAAAAAAAAGTATGCAAAATATAGCAGAGCACAGGAAAAATAAACCATCCAGATGACCCTACCCATCCTGCTGTATGCCACAGAGCAATTTGTTTTCCATGTCTCCATAGCATAAGCTGCAAAGCAAGGTTGACAAAATGGAGCCTTGGGGAATTCCACAACACTGCAAGTAGTACCTGGGAAGGAAAATGAACAACCCCCACCACAAATCAAAATAAGCAACAAGAAAATTCCCATAGTCATTGAGCATTTACTCTTTTTAAGCATAATATATATTTTTCAGTAAGAAATATGCTTTAAAACCCCCAAATTCACCTTGTTATTGCTTTCCTCTAAGAATCTAAATACATTTTCAAGTTTTCAGTTCATCAATGAAGTAAACATCTATGTTTTTATACTAACAAACTCCTATAGACAACTATCATTAAATAAATAAATAAAAATATAACTGATTTCAAGCACAATTCCTTTCCTCTTTCATAGAGAGATTACAAAGCTCAGGTGATATGGGGCTCCTTAATTTCTCTATGTCCCACTTCTACTTTTTTCAGAACTTCTGAAAGAAATGATACAATGCAAAACAAAAAGAAAGAAAGAAAAAACCCACACACAATTAAAATGATCTTTTTATTGTTTTTGTTTTTTTAAAATTTAAAGTGCTTCAAGCAAGTTCTCACTAAAAAAATCCATAGGGTGAAGCTTAAGTCCCTCATGTTGATGAGGGATTATGCCTAAGCGTAATTTAGGCAGGTTTGGAAGCAGAACAGTTTTAAATTTTCTCAGAAACAGAAGACTTCTGCATTAAGTTCAGATATAAACATTCATCACTTTGTTAAAAATCTTTTTTTTTTGTTTGTTTGTTTTTTTAATACAGTAATGTTCTTTCAGTTCCAAAAACTGGAGTAGAGTGCTCTAACTACACTAGATTTAAGTGGGCTGCTTGAAGTATTTATTCTTCATTTCAACAAGTATAGTGCTATTTGGCCACAGGAAACATTTTCTTGATTATTTTTTTCCAATCACTCTTCACACAGGGAAATCCCTGACAGCTTAGTCTAATGAAATGTGTGATCTGGTCATACATCTCAGGTATTTTTTGTATACTTCATTATGAATCACCCTTATTTCCCCATATAACTGCTCAAGCATGAAAATATCTTACTTCTAATGAAGAAAAATCACTAGCATACTGTGACACGCTGAGCTTTTGGTATGTGCTTTTTTATTAGCAGTATTCACACTCAACCCTCACTCCCAGATGTTTGCTGAAGTTGCCAATCATCACTTTGCAGAAAGATAAATTTCATTTTGTTTTGTTTTCCATAGCTGCAAGAATTCACTTTGGCTATGTCTGTATGACATTTCTCAGCACCTCTTTTATCTTATCAGTTGTATAGAGTTATCTCATGGATATTTTTTTTAATGCCAACAGAGAACGGTACATGAAATGCAAGTATATTATTTTCACAGTATTCTGTCAATGAGGAGGTACTGCATTAAAATGCCCATTTTACTATTACCGGCTTAGTGAAATTAAAAGGACCGAAATTATGAAAAACTGGATATCAGACTAACATCTAGAAGTCTAGAAGATCTTATTGATGTTGCGAGTCATCTGTGCTTTTTCTAAGTGTAATATTACTTATTCTAGACTTCTAATGAAATTGTATTAGAGGATTCCCTCTCAGTCCCTAGATAAAAACATAAGAGATCCACTGTGATGACCAAGAGTAAGGTAGCACTCAGGCAGTTACACAAAAATATTATTTGTAATTTTGGTTTAGTACAGATCTCACCCTTCTTTTCTGCTTAGCCTTAAAAAAAAAAGTACTGAAAATAAACTCAATAAATAAAAACTATCATTTAAATACTGTATTTAGAAAACATCATCTAGAGTCAACCACAGCTTGATGATTTGAGGAAAAAAATGCTGTTTTGCTCGTTTAAGCGTCTTTCTCTTGAACTGTGTCCCGAGTTTTAAGTTTAATTTATATCATCCAGGTGGGAAATAAAAATTGTATTCATAAATAAATTTGATTCCAAATGCTTCTAGGTTTTCTAAAACTTAGACTAAAATAAATTATAAACAATTTTCAAATAAAAATTAAAAAAACCTATTATATAAACAAACTTTTTTTTTTTTTTTTTTTTTTTTACCTGCGCTCAATCTCCAGGATGTTGTTATGTAACATTTGCAGAAAAAATGTAAACAGGTTGTCACTTGTCTCATTAAAAGATAAACTCTAAAAACAGGACAAAACAAAACATGATTTGTATTTAAGAAAAATACTGAAACTGAAAGTTTACTAAACTAGAAGATACACAGAAATCTTTCTGGAAAATAAGAGACTGTAATAGTTCAAATCTGTAGGGGAAGAACCAACGACTTAAAAACAAAAACTGAACATACACACTAAAGAGTTTCTCACAACCAATAAAATATAAAAGAATGATGGAGAGACTAGAAAGATGATATTATAACATGTATAAGTTACAAAGGTTTACAACAATGTATAAATCACAAAGGAGATTACAACATATGAAACCTCCTTTTTTTTTATCGCTATTACCCACCATGTTCTTTATGATTTCCAAATATGGAACCAAATTCCTACCTGTTTTGCTGCAAAACGTTCACCTCCTTGCTGCACATTACCAATGACTGCCTGCTCAGTATTTATGAACAAGGCTTTTGTGTAAAATAATGAATGATAACATTTCACTTAAGAGTAGTTTAAATTGCTTAGAAACGACCTCACCCTGCACGGAAACAAAATCACTTCCGATATAAATGGATTATAGATGAGAAAAAAAGGCACCTAACTTTATTACTAGAGTCATTGAGATTGCATGTAAAGATATGCACTGGAGTGCTAATGTAACACACCCATAGCATAAATGCCCATATTGACTTTTTTTTTTAAATGACACTCCAATTCATTCCTAAAAATACTGTGAAACAGAATGCTACTTTTCATATTATACCTCATCTAATCATCTAAATCAATGTGCATTAAAAAAAACAGAAAAACAAACCCTGCATACACATCACCAGCTGGTTTTAGTTTTCATTCACAGGCTCTTTAAGCTCCCTGTGCTTTGTAGAATCCTGAAGGGAGGCACCAGCCCTCCTTAATATTCTGCCCTTCTCCTCAGATGTACAAGATTACTTTCTTGTAGGTTAAAAGTACAAATTACTCCACTTCAAAATCTTCCATTTGCAAGTGAAGGGAGCAGGAAAAATGGAAGAGGAAGCACAGTATGAAAAAATACTCAAGAGTTTCTGGTCATCTGTGGCTTGGGAAGCTTATAAACAGTAATAGAATACACCAATCACCCTGATGCCAAGCAGTATTAAGAAATGGACTAGCTATATCATCTACGTCCATACTTTCCTCTATCATGCTCCTTGTACAGAAGGAAGTATTAAGAACAAATCAGTTTTAGTCATACTTTAATTTAGACAGTGGGCAATCTCTTTAGAACACAACACAAAAGTTAATGATGTTTTGCACTCCATTTTAACTCTGATAAAAATAAACTTTTCTTTAGCAACTTTGGCAACCCTTTTTAAAAAAAGCTGATTTTTAGAAACATTCTTTGGTTCAGTGAAGTTGGTTATTCAAGACTCCTTATCTATTTCCTTAGTTAACTTAGGATACATTTTTTACATTCTTACTTCTTTACATTTTGGGGATAACAAGTATTGAAGCCCTTCCTTACTATGTAAATAACTTCTCACTTGAGAAGTATTGCAACAGATAATAAAACTCATTAATAAATATTCAAAAAGAAACACTGGTTCCAGTGGAAGTTCAATGAGAAAATCTGGAAGAAGTTTAGAAGGACCTTTTTTCAGAAGTCTTGCTCCTATCACTGAATGTTAAAAGCTTGCTATAAAGACCAAAGAAGAGAATTCTTATTACGGAAAGTGTTAAGTAACCAAAACAAAAGGGAAATCACCTTACGATATGTGCATTTGTTTAACAAAACAAAAACAAAATACACACACACTTCTCTACTTCCTATGTAGTTTTCTTTTTCAACTGAAAAGAAGTTTCCTAATATTTACCTGTTCAACCACTATTGAATTCTGCAATGAGTCATTCTTCTGAAGTTGGGACACAAACTGTTTCATGTCTGGCATAAAATCCTTGAAAGTAGAAACCTGTGTAGTAAATGTAAAGAAATAAATGACAAAAGCAATAGTAAATCCTGTACCAGACTCTTATTTAATGAAGGTCAATGGGTCAGGTTCTTTATTTGAATCCAAAAATGCCTGCTATATTTAAAACGAACATTCTCCCTTCCCTGGGTATTCCTATGTTCACATATGTACGCTCACGACTCACTTATTTTTACTAATTCTGCAGAGGAAAAAGCAGTTTTGTTCACTCCAATAAATAAATAAAATTAATAAAAAGGAAGCCAAAATATCTTAAAAGTAATTACTAAATTCAAATAGTCCTCCCTCTTCGACACACACAAAAGTATATATGTATATATAAACAAATATATTCCCTGGACAGAAAAATAGCACCAGCAAGTAGAAGAATCAGCAAACCATACATGTCTCTTGTAGAACTTCCTGGTTTTTCCACTTGCCGTAAACTTAATCACTGCATACCGTCGTATGCAGTAAACTGTTTTTTTCTCAGGTCTTAAGATCTGCGAAATCACTTCCACAAGTTTCTTGTGAGGAATGGTATCGTAAGCCCTGGACACATCAGTCTGAAACAGAAGATTCATCTGGAATGTATTCACCATTATTACTGTAAATAAACTTTTAGAATGAAAACAAAGCTGAAAGATAAATTACTCTATCATCTGGTTCAATTTTACAATGAAACAGACTTCCTGTTTATCTGCACACAAATTATTTCTTCACTCAAGAGCAGTTTTTCCTTGAAAGCAGAGATCTCCAAACTATCAGCTTTAGAATTATTTTTTTTATTATTATGATCCCTACTATAATCCGCACTACATAGCACCTATTTCCATGATTAAATAATGAAAACTAGTGAACATGAAAAGCAGTATATTGAAAGCTGCATAGGCAGCCTTTAACATTTAACTATCAATCATTTAACTACATTGTATTGCTATTGTTTTTGTATGCTTGACCTTTTGTTCTTAAATAAACTTTCATCTCCATGATCCTAGAATTCTTCCAGAGCTGCAAGAAAAGATGTTTTACTTTTCCTAATTCTCATATTACAATCTTATCTTTGCTTTTACTCTACCTGATCTTAACTCAAAACCACCTGAAAAAGCAACAGCTTTACAAAAACTACATCAACAATAGGATTCTTTGGCTTGAAAGATAACAAAAGAATCACTGAAAGCAGCTTCAGGAGAGGATGTCAACTGATACAGAAAGCATGGGAGAGCAGCCCACAACACAGACCTAGCAGACTGAGCTAAAGCCCTAGAGATTGCCTTCTAGACATAACTGAAAATCTCAAGAATAACCTTTCTTTTAAAACGTATGAGTACGTTTCGTTTTAAAACGTACTCAAGTTTTTCAAGTGAGAGAAGAAACTTGTTAGACAAAGACACATTATGGTTCAGGTTTTCTACTTTCATCAGAATAGTATGACGGCAGAAGACACCTATTTATCAAAAGATGCAGTGTTTATCAAAATTCACATCAGGTTTTCTATGCTCTCACTTCTGTAAAATTGTCCCACCTTTCATAATTCATAGTTTTGCTTCATCTTTATGAGAAAGTAAATGTAATTGCAAAAATCCAGTGCATAACCTGAAGCAATAACTAGCACCTGAGAGAACAGAAACAAAAGGAAGTACAATTTAAGAAACAGAAAATTAAGTTAGAATTCTGTTAGATGATTAAGAAAACATAACACATAGCTCACAGCTATAAAAATATCTTCACCAGCTGATCTGAAGGATTAGTTTCAACATAAGAAAAAAAAAAAAAAAACAAGTATACCTTGACATAGTAGAAATGTGGAATCTCACCACCTGATTCAAGAACCTTTGTAACAAACTTCTTCCATATCTTGAAGATATCATCTTTCCCAAACACTGATGAGCCCAAGAATGTGGCATTTACAGTCTTTTCATAATTTAACACGCTAAATAGATTTTTCAGTTGAGTATTGTAGTGATGAACCTGAAGAGATCAAAGAGAACCACTCAAAGTATGTTGAAAAATATTAAATTCTACAGAATACAGATATTTTACATCTGGACAAAATCTGAGAGGCACTTTGTATATTTACTGTATTTTTGATAATGACAGCTTTCCGAAAGCCTGAGTATAGCTCCAGTGACTAAATGAAAATGGCAAAAAGCCTCTGAGATTGATATATTTAAGAAGTAGAGAAATTGTTTATCCTGAGTTTAACTCTCTGAAATCAAGGAGTGATAGTTAAGAACATTAATAGAGGGACTTCAGCAAATAAAACTATTACCAATTACAAGGTAACTTTTCTTAGGCTACAAACACATCTGTTGTCAGTTGGGTCTCTGGATCACCTGCAAGTACTTTTGCTAAGGTTTAACACTCTCAACTGCAGTGATAGTGCAGCAGAACAGAAGTCTGGCAGCTCCATTATGCAGATGTTGCTCTGCCAATATCTTGAGAAAAAAAGCTACCAGATGTCACTATAAAAGAATGCTGAAATGGCAAACTTGATATAAGATTCAACCAGTTTGAAGAAATCATCCACAACACATCCCATGGAACACAAAGAACTTCTTACTTGCATTGGCAGTATTGTGATCATGACACAGAGGGATGGAAATTGCTAACTTTAAGCATTTTGGTTCATCTAAAGACATTTGTTTTTACACTTAAAGAAAGAAAGAAAAAAAAGCTTTCAATGAAAAGCTATCAAAACTCAGGTACAAAGTACCTGAGTACCACTGCCTGTAAAGCAGCATGGTCTAACTTCACTATTATGGTAAAGTGGTTTTGACCAACTTCATAGATCTTTTTCATATAAAATTAAGGCACCTTCCTAACCACTACTCCTGTAACCTCGTTGTTAGCATAGGCCCAGGACCTAAGAAACATAGCTCAAAAGGAAAAGATATAGCTCATGAACACAGAAAGAAGCATAAAGATCAAAGTAACATTCAGCAGAATAGTTCTTTCTTCCCTTTTTTAGGTCTCCCTGGATGCTTCCTTTAATAACAAATTATTTTGTTTCCCTAAAGCTAATAGCCTTAAGGATGTTAGCAGGCAGTGTCAATAAGAGCATGGCAATTAAGATTTCAGAGCTCAAAAATTGTACTAAGAAAAAAAGAAGTATTCACAAATTCACAAGAGCTCCCTATTTTAATTTTTAATGGCAGAAGGAATTCCCTCCAGCCTCTTACCAGTTCCAAAGGACAGATCTTATCAACAGAGCTAAGAACATTTTGCAGAATTCAAGTAGCTGCTGGAATCTGTGAAGAATGTAGTGAAAAATCTATAAATGCACAAAACAAACCAGACTTTTAAGAACCCACTCCCTCGTAGTTTTGTACCTTGTACTATAAAAGTGGGAGGGCAGAGGGCAGTAATACTGGCTTAAATGAAAAGCTAAGAAGGCTGCCAAGCAAATACACACATCTTAAAGACACAACAAAATCCATGCCAATTAGAAGATAAATTCAGATAAATTCACAGAACTTGATTCATTTCATCCCTTTTTCAGAGCAAAGATCAAGTTGCCCGTGAATCATAAATCAGCTAGATTTTATTGGAGATGTACCTCTATCTGACACATTCCACTGTACAGCTACAGAGCCAGCCACGACAGCCCGAAAATTTGAGATTGGCTTCCAGACTCTAAAACCTGAAATGCTGTCAGACTTGGACAGAATAGGAAGTTGGCTTTCCTCCTGTGATTTAAATGCTAGGAGGAAACTGGAGAGTAGAGAGAAACTAGATATGGCTTGAAAACCAGATAGAAACTGTACAAAAAAATGGAGCAGCCTGGAAGATAAAAAGACAAGAAAAGCCACAGAAATAAGCCCAGCAGCAACACTTCCATATTGAATAAAATTATTCATTTGCACAACATGCTTCTGTCTTAGTCTACTGAGAAGAGATGCAACACTACTACCTTGTCTTGCACAGAATTTATGAGAATCATTAGCTATGTTCTGAGGTGCTTTCCTAGTTTAGGCAAATGAGGTATTTTTGTAACAAGTGAGGACTTCAATTGCTTGCTTGCAATCTCCAGCAAGAGTCCATTGCTCCTAACTGTAAGCAGGCACTGATATTCCCCCTTAGCTCTCGTGCAGCGGGTTAACTGAAAGCACCAACATTGCTGACTTCAAGTCTCATGTTTTTTAGTGCATTCATGGTATATGCCACATCTACTACAAGAGGAGCAAAAACACTTTTAAAGCACTGCAGCTATTTCCAAAATGTGCATGTGCATTCTTTCCAGTCCAACAGTATGATTACCATAGAAAGACTACAAAGAAAACAACCCTTCAGAGGAGCTTTTCAGCTGTCTGGAAAATAGAGTCTGGATTCACACTGAACTATGAGTACTAAGAAGGCATTGAGCTGTCATCCACTTAGGGAACATTCAATATTATCTACTGAATGGGACACAGTCCTTAGGAAAACTAGTTAATTAGTCATGAAAAGACTGGAATTTATTTCCCACTATGTCTTGTGGTTAACTGGCCATTTTAATTGGTTATTTTGCATCTCTTCCCATGCTGCAGTGATGACAAGCTTCCTTCCCATCTCCCCACTGGATTTGACCCAGCTTCCTTGTCCTTTCAAGATTTTCTCCTGTAAAACACCCAACTCACCACTGCCTGACCCACTAAGGGAGATGGACACCCAGGGTTGACCTAGCAAAACAGCCAACTAGCTGATCAAGTACACATGTATATCCCAGTGGATTAGACTCGTCTGTCCCTCTCCTCCTGGTAAGCCAAACAAATACACTAATACACACATACATTGTATCCAACATCGGGGACTTAACACCTTTGAGACTTCCTATCCACATGGACCACCAAAGTCAAGCACACACATTGGCAACATTAGCAAAGCAAAGGGAAGGAGAGGGAAAGGAGAGAGAAAGCAAGCATACTATCACATTAAACTCACTCTAAGACAGGCTTGCAAACAAAACTGTGTGATTTTGTAATTGGAGGCTCACAATAATTAAGCACAGGAGAGGAAGAAACTCAGTTAAGCTACAATAGCCCATTCAGTCTGATCTGAGGACACCAGTTACTCACTTTAACCAGTAACATTAAAAAAAAGAAACCCACTCACCCTCATATGAGCTGCCCACATCAATCCATAAGACAATAAAGAAAATAAAAACCTTCTTTTCTCTGTTTTCCTTGCTGAATGCTCTTGCTTCAACAACACCGCTCACTCTTACTATGGGTCTTAGCCCGCTTGATTTGGGAATAAAACGCAGCTTTGATACCATAGGAATGTTTTTTTTTTGATGGATAGCTTCTACCTCCTCTGAAGATAAGGCACGTAGCTGTACTTTGGCAAAGTGGTTTCTAAAATATAAATACATAGACAGTAAAGAGAAAATAAAGCAGGTTACAAATATTTCATTTCTTTATGTTAACTGGAGCTAAATAATCTACTAAGAATTACACACGCTATAATGCCACTGCAGAAACTGGCATCACATCAATATTCAATTCAAGGTACCAAAGAGAAACCTGTGGATTTCAGAAAAACTCAGCAGCAACTTAATGACTATGCAGTGCAACAGAGAAGTAGTATACATTTCTGCTTGATGCTGCACAAATTAAGATAATGAAGTGTTTCATAATTTTTAGATTTACTTAATCTGCAGTTACATTTTCATCTGTGTAAATGGAGATAATTTTTAACTCAAACCAATGGGAACCTGGACATTTTCCATTGCTTCAAAATCTTACAAGATCTTTACTTATTTGGATAGGACTTTCCAAAAACTACATTAGGAAATATCCAGGGAAGAATTTATACACTAATGGATCGTTCCCCCTCCATATGAACATTTAGGGGCTCTATTTAGGGTACATATATGAGATGAGGAGGGCAGCTGGGTATCCCTGAACAGGATGCAAAAGACCCAGCCTGATGAGCAGTAGTCAGTTCACGTAAACATGAGAAAACAATGAAGGGATGGATGGTCTCTAAGGCACAGATGCCAACTTCCCTACCCCTATCTTATCAGTAGTTCTAATTCCACCTATTCCGCCAATCATTGCATTGTTCATGTCACTTACAGCAGGGATGATGACTCTGTACACTCACTTATCTAGTAGCTCTTGAACCATCCTACTCTGAATTGTACACACAAAGTCCTGTTTTACACAGGAATGTGGAGTACTTTTTGAGTGCATAGTTCAACTGTCTTTGAGATCTCATCTCCCTACAATGCAGGGGATTCTTCTGCCATGTAGGAGACTTAACACCTGCAGCAATCCTACCCTGAGTGTAAGGGCAGGAAGCGTTTGGTGCTCAAATCAAAAAAAGCACTCAGCTTTCCCACTTCTTTGACATGTTCACTTCTTTCTTTCACCCAACTTCTTTGGGATGCTCCCTCCCACCAGCTTTCAATCACCTGCAGTTCAAGGACTTCCTAAGCCAAAGATAAGATGGGACTTCCTGCACAGCAGGAAAGTAATTGGGAAGGAAACAGGAAGACCGGGGATCAGCTCAGATTCAAGTCTTGTAAGGTCAGACCACCCTGTCCTTAAATGTGTTTTAGGGGGAGCATTTGGGAACTAGGGATGAAAGACAAAAACAAACAAACCAAAAAACAAAAACAAAACAAATAAAATCCACTTCTTTTACGTATAGTCCCCATTAAAAACACTATTCTCTAATATATAAAATTTAGTACTTGATAATACTTCAAGCAAAACAAAGAATGTTAGCTCTTACATTACACAAAACGTTAATTACAACACTAAGATTGTTAGTTTAAGCAAGACAAAATTTACCACTACTATTTTTACTGCATATTCGGGACTAAGGTTCCATTAACAAACACATATGCACAGCAACTGCACTGAAGAAGTTACCAGTGTTAAGCCCAGGGCAGTGAAAAACAAGACAAAAAACCCCACATATACATTAACACTGTAGACCAACTGACCACTGCAAAGTCAAGAATTTCACTATATAAGTGGCAATTAAAACAAAAAAACAAATATCATCATTTTGTACAGTTCTAAAGGTTTCTGGGAGACCACCCATTTAAACTGATAACCTAAAAGACATGAACTAGGATAATGTTGGGTGCAATATTATTCATGAAAATTCCTTTTGCATTTTTCTTATTTTCCTCACTTAGTCATTTATAATTTTATACTAAATAATGCCCTAGCTTAAATTCATATATACATATATGTGTATATATATATATATACACACACACACATTTAGGAATGAACTACCAGCAGAGAGCTTCAAAACTGAACTAAAAAAAGTGCACTGGGCTGCTGCCGCTTTTAAATTCATTACTCTTATTAAAATAGAAGTCATACAAGCTTAATGTCTGAATTCAAACGTAAAATTAATTTTCCAAAGCTTACTTTGGGATTTTGCCACTATGACTCGCAAAATCTTTTTCATAATTAATATCATCTCAACAGTTGATTATTATCAAAGAAATCAAAAATTAAATCAGTCTTCCCCTCATATAAAACATTTCTAAATTTATCAGTTTAGCAGAGTACAATCACAGACTTATTTTTCTTTTGGAAAATTAAGGGAACAGAACAATAGGATGACTGGACAATAAATGAAAGCAGAATTATAAGTTTACACTCCACAACAAAGATTTCCATATTTTCATTAATGCTTGATTAGCTTTCTATGGTTACCTAATTCCAATGTTCTGTAACTTGCCCCAAATAAGTTTTCGGAAGTAGAAAAGCATGTTTTTCTGGAACATAGTCTCGGTGATATAGAAAAATGATCTGAGCAACTCAACAACATAGGTACCCATCAGCCAATATAGGAATTTAGCCAAAAGTTCTTCACGGAAACAATGTTCATAGGCAGGAACAAAGTGATCACCTTCAATAAACAATTCAAATGTAGTTACGGTAAATATCAATTCTCTGTGTTAGGAAAAAAATACAGAACAAACAAGAAAGCACACAAGTCTTTTTTTTTTTTTTTAGTCTGAGGTTAATAAAGGCACAAAATACAAACAATTGCACAGATGCAACTTCACATTTTCACTGTCATTAAATAATTATATCAAAGCTTAAAGAACACAGATGGAAACAAAAGTTTTAGTGACAAACTAGTACAGAGGATACATGCAATTAGTGCCCCAAAGACTTACTCTCTTCTCACAAAGCTGACTGTGCAAGATCTTTAATGCGCGATGACACGGCTATTGTGAAGGGAAAGGTAAAATATTCCGTTGCAGAAAATTAGGAGATAAGAGTCTATTAGAGCATAAAACTTTTAAATAAAGTCAAAGCATTAACATTTTCAGGTATAACGTAAAAGTAATAATAAAGAGAAATGAACTAAGTTGAGGAAAAGAATGCAGATTTCCTGAATAAATTCAAGGTTAAACTAGGCTTGTTTCAAACTTTCTATGCAGAACTTATTGCTGCAGTCAAAAAAAAAAAAAATCACTGTTTTAAATCAATCAAGTATTTAGATCATACAGCAAGTATGAACACTGATCTTTTATGGATATTGTAAAATTTAAGCCTATATAAATATTTATGATCATGTCTAAAATGTTAGATAGAACAGGGTTTGTTCCCACTTTGCCTACCATACTAAGTACCTTTGACTAGACGAAGCCACACGCAGTCATTCACTCTCATCTTCCACATCAGCTCCCGCAGTGAGAGCTTATCAAACTTCCCCATGGAGATAAAGGCTTTCACGTTTTTTAGGAAGCGGCACTTGTTATGGTTGGAACCCCAAAGCTCTTGGGGGACCACGCGCTCCAGGCACTGCCTCACGAAGACGTACACCTGCCAGCGGCTGCTGTACTGTGCGAGAAGCGCCCTGATGGCTGAATCACAGACCTCGTCAGGGTTTTGCTCCTGGCAATGTGATTTCCCACACGGAGGTTTTGGAAGAGGAGTACACAAGTTGTTTGTCACATCAGTGCGACCACCTTGCTGGCTGCTGTCTGTTGTGCTCTTAGTTGGCTCTTTCCCAAACCGTCCTACTTGCTTGTGAACTTCTGCTCCCCCAGGTGTTGCTGATGGACAAGGTAGCTCAGCTTTCCCTGCATCTTTCTCATAGACTCCGACAGGGCAATTTTTTTTGAGGAGAAACAAATAAGGGCACTTTCCATGGTTCTTGACTAGTTTCTGAAATATATTTCTCATTTGCCAGTAGCGTTTGGGCAACCTTTTCTTTTTCCAGTTGTGATGTGGCAGGCTGTGATTACGTTTTTGCTCCAGTGGACTTTGACTTAAGAATATAGTTTCCACAAGCCGCCTGCCGCTCGCCTGACAACCCTTCAAGCGATTCAGTAAAAACCATTTAGGAAAACATTCTTTGAAACTCCAGCGAGAATACAGAAGAGGCTTCCTCTCAATGTACGCTCCAGAATGCAAGATCTTATTTGGCAACTTCTTTCCCAAGTGATCCAGGGGACCTCCCAGGCTTCCGTGTTTTGAAGAAACATCTTCCATTGGTTTCAGTTGCACAGAATCCTCCCGAGATTTATATGTGTGCATCTGGACTCCCTTTTTATTGGATTCCACTTGCATTTCAGTGCTGGACTCAAAAGGTTTGCTACTCTGAGCTCCCTCAGGAAATTCCTTTTCATCTACAACAAATTCATGCTTCCCATCATAAGATTTGTGGACTAAAGAAGGACCAGGCATATCACTGTCACTTTGTTTAGTAGTGTACTTTTCTTTAAGATTTTCAGAATGTGATGCTGCATTCCCAGTTCCACATCTCTTTGAACTTTGGTTTATACCCAAATTGTGATTCCGAGCCTCTTTCTCTAGTGCACTCTCCTCTACTTTAGCTCTCTTAGCTGTGATTTTAAGTTTTTCCCTACTAAGCTTCCTTTTCAAGGGCAGAGCTGTAGCTGATGAAGATAAACCTGGGCTAGTCTCATTTTCCAAATGTTCGGTAATCACTTCAATTTGCTTATTGGCTTTAAGGTTATCTTTAGCAGAACATGCCAAATTAGCCACTATGTGCTGTCTTTTGTTATTTACTTTATTTCTCCTGCCGGACACTTGGACTTCAGTATTTCGTTTGCATTTCCACCAGTAAGATTCCGAAAAATGCTTTTTATGAAACATAAGCCTTTTCTGCATATAGTCAAGCAAGACATTATGTCTGTGCTTTGAATATCTTTGTTTAACAAACACCAGAGGTGATTCTACATTATTTGAAATAAGTTCATAAATGGGCTGCCCACAAACTTGATAACAATTACTAGGGGGAACCAGCATAAAGACTGCGCACTGTTCCAGCAAATACATCATCACATCATCCCCTATCCTGCTCAGTAACATTTCCCAGAGGCCACTGATACGAAGAGTTTCTGTTGCGGTATTAGGTAGGTAGCTGCATAAATTTGAAGATGGCATGATTCGGAAGTGAGAACTGTTTTCATCCAGTAAGGAATATCCATACGCAAGGATATTCTTCTTCCTTTTTTCACATAGCCTCTGAATAACTCTTGTGATGACTTCACTCTGACTAGATAACTGAAGAAATAACGAAAAAAAGAAAAATACTTTACATGGATTCTTCCAAATGCCACAATATATCTCCTCTATAAACAAACATGCAAGATGCACAATCCTGGCCTTGGGCTTTTGATTAAAACTTTTCAAAACAATGTTAGTGATTCAGGAGCGCCCTATTAGAAAATAGGGTTTTCAAACGCAGTATGAGATTTTTTTAGTTCATTTTCATTTACTTACTTACATTCCGCAGTCAGACACTGTGACTTTAGGGAAGTCTTTTAACTTCTGCCCTTTTGAGCCCGGCTTTCATGCCAAGGGAACACCCTACGCTGCTCCTCACCTTTCCCAGCAGCGCAGGCTCCAAGGCTTTCAGGTCTGCCGCTAGCTACGCACATGCGCGGGCCCTACCACAACAAGGCTCCCAACACTGCCCTTCTGAGGACCTCCAGGTGCTGCCGTAGAATAAACACGGTCTATCGAATATTTCGGCTCACAATTCAAAGGAAATGCTCAGCAAGCGCGCAACGTTTGGCTTGTGCAGGCACACTACCCTGCTCACGCACGTGGCAGCTGTGGGAAGCTCCATCTTAAACACTGCTCAGAAAGCAAATCTTTTTTCCTCTATCCTCTCACAAAAGAAAAGGATTATTTTTGCCTTTTCTAATGACAATCGGAAGTTTCTAATTTCATTTCCCCCACCGCGGTAGGGTTTTTTGTTTCTGATTTTTCGTTTTGGTTAAATCCTACCGCACAGACCAAGCACAAAGTCAGAGAGTCCCAGACATGCAAATCGAAATCTAAAAAATTTAGCTTATCTAAACACGGACCGGTGGGTAACAGGAATCCGTTCGTTCTCTCCCTTGCCGAGAGAGAGGAAAGGGGTAGAATCCCCACTCTGGCTAGAGGGAGGGGAAAAAAACTAACTTCCAAGCAGCGGGATTCCGCGATGAAGAACCGCGGCAGGGCCGAGGGAGCCGACAAAGCGGCGCGGCCACGAGGCGACGGGAATGGAGGACAGGAAGAGCCCTGCGAGCCGCGGCGCCCCCCGACCCCGCTCCGAGGCGGCGCCGCGAGGGGGGCAGCCGCCTCCAACGGCCGCCGGTGACCGTTAGCGCGGCAGCCCGCGCGCACCCACGC